>WBMV01004761.1:882500-1066098 GCA_013396655.1 Campylorhamphus procurvoides
TTTTTTTTTTTTTTTCTGTGCTTATAACCAATCTCTTTTTATACTTTTTTCCTTGGGTAGTGTGAGTAGCTATAGGCAATAATAGTTCCTGGAGTGATAGACAGATGACACAGGCTTAAAGATTGGCTTCCTGTGCTTCCACAAGATGTAGGAAGAAAGGCCATGTTATCTCAGGCTTAAGCACTTTAAGGAAACTCCTGGAGCCTCTTTGTCCTCTGACAGTGGTTTCTGGGAGCACCCCTCCAAAAGTGTTTCCCTTAACCCATCAGGAGCTTATCAGGGCTATCACCCCACAGTCAGTTGCAGTCCATTGTGTGTAACTATGCAGAGGCTGGCACAAAGGAATGATGCTTTAACACATATTCTCCCTGGTTCATAGATACCAGAAATGGTGCTTCTTTTGGGGTATAGCCATTACTGTGATTAGTGATAGTCCTGTCTACAGATCTGTTGCAAGAGAACGTATTGCTAGAATTTGTGGTCCTTGTCCACAGCTGAAGCTAAAAAGAGGATCTGTCTGCATTTGCCAGTGTGAAACTGAATTATATCTTGAATAATTTGTATGGAATCTGACCTTGGCATCTTGCTGGGAGAAGTGAGGAAAGGGATTGTGGTCTGAAATACGATAGTAAGGTTTTTTTAAAAATGTGTAATCTTCCACATTCACAGAAATAAATCCATCCTATCAATTTTTCAAGGCTCTTACTCTGCAGTATGAGTTGAATTGTTCATGTCACTATGTTTGCAGGCAACTTCCTATTGCAGGTAACAATGCCATTAAAAATAAGTCTCCCTCGGTAACCTGCCTATTACATACAGTATTGGTTCTGTTTAGTGATGGAGATGTTATTCTGAAACTGATTTGGAAATTTCTTACCCTTGAGTAGAAATAAGAGTTAATCTACTATGCTTCAAGTACTTACATTTATTCTGTACTTCTCTTACATAGGGATGATATGACTGATGGTCCAATATTCACGACAAGCCTCACATGTCCTCGAGGCCTTGAGAGATACCCATCGCATGAAGATCAACCTTCAAGTCCCTTCACTGTGAGGCATGATGAAGACTATCGCAGCCGAGATGTATTCCTCCATCGTTCAGATTACAGTCCACATTATGGCCGTCGAGAAGAGCTGCCTCGTGGATCTGACAGAGAGAGTGACAAACTGAGGAGATCCCCCTACCCACTGAGGCCAGAAGAAAGGGGACGAGAAATAAAGCGTCCACGGTACGAAAAGGATGAGAAGATGCATGCTCTGAGTGGAGAGCATCAGGGTTTCTCATCAGGAACACGAAACTATCGCAGACGAAGCCGCAGCCGTAGTAGAAGCCTGAGCCCATCATACCTCAATGAAGAATTCCGAGAGCTTGACCGTGCAAGGAGGAAAAGAGAAGAAGAAGAGCGTAGCAGAAACTTGAATCATGATGTTTCAGGCAGTGGCTATGTGATCCCTGGCTTGACTAACACACTACAGACTTCTGAGCCTCGATATACATACAGGCCTGAAGAAATCCCACCCATGCCCAAAAAATCTATTCTGAAGAAACGAGTGGAGATGGAAGTAGAGTCTCCTGTTCAGGTTTGGTCTCTGTCTGTCTATATGTTTCTACTATTCAAAACAGTTCATGATACAGAATGTTAGTTTGAGTTCCAAAACAGAAAAGCTGAATCTTTACATTTTCCTGTCTTTAAGAGGACAGGTTTCTTTTTGCAGGCCTGTACAAGTTAGAATCGCATTAGAAACTTTAAATGGTGAAGATATTTAATCAAGAATCATATATATATATATATATATATATATATAAAAAAACAATCTGAGGCAGAATAAAATGTCTTTGTGGAAATCCAACCCAGGATGCTGAGGTCTGAGCCAGCTTTTCCTAGTACCAGAGGCAGTCAGGACACTGATCAAAGTTCTTCGCCTGTCGCAGTGTCTCTTTCTTGTTTCTTTATAGACTTAGAGAACTGCCTAATGCATCCCCAGTAGCTCTGTCGGAAAAACATCTTTTGAGTTTCCTATTTTTTCCCCCCTTTGGACTGTCGCGCTGGGATCAATCGTACTTAATTTGTGCCCAACCCATACCAATTGAGTCTCAAAATTAGAACAATGGAAAGATAAATGGCTGTGACCACTGTGATAAATTGGACTGTTCTTGCGTTTTAACGCATCACTTTGATCTGCCTATTGTACTGACCAGTGTTGGCTTGACAGTGACATGCTTATCTCAGGCGTGCTTCGACCCTGAGGATCCCATTCCATATTTGTTATTGGAAATGCTATTTAGCATGGCATTAATTATGAATACTTGAAGAATTGACTGGGAATAACCCTATTGCAGTTATTTTTAACTGTATTGAGGTGTTAAAATCCTATTTGACTGTGACTAAACTTGAATTGTATCCAAAATTATGTTATAGGGTTTCAATTTAAAAATTTTGCTTGAAAAAAAATTTGTGAAATTTAATTGTGATTTTGTGTATTCTTGGAGATAAGCATTCCTTGCTGCACATGTCATGACAGAATCATTAGTCAACTTGGTTTTTAATCTTGTGTGTTCTCTTTGAACTGTGTACTGCCTTTTCTAACTCTTTTATTCAGCTTGAACACCAGGGGAAATGAACATCTTTCATTTGTTTTGATGGGTGCATAGTCACCTCAGAAGGCCTTGTACTGAATAGTCCCTTCTCTCTCTTTCAGCCTGAGGGCTTTTCAAGCAGTCCAGCTCCCAGCAAGGATCCTCCTCTTCTTTCTAGTCAGTCCTCTTTGCCCCAGAGCAACAACATGGCTCCTTTTGCCTCTGAAGTGGAGAACTTTCTCAAACGGTTTAACAAAGACTCTCTTATGGAGTCTGCAAACAAGGAGTTGCGTGAAGGTTTGTATGAATGGAGCCCACTTTCTGGGACTCCCAAAGACACTTTTGCATTTGAAGAGAAGTTTGGAAGCTTCTTAAGTCATAAAGAAAAGGTAGAAGCCAAATCAGAGCCCGCTGATCGCCATACTGACTTCCTGCTACCTCACGAGAGGGCCAGTCAGGATGGCAGTGGTTTCTCCCGAATTCTGGGCATGATGGCTGATTCTGTCAGTGCTCAGGAGAAAAGGAGGCGTAGCTTTCCTGACATTGAGGATGAAGAGAAATTTCTTTATGGTGATGAGGATGAGGAGGGCAAAATTGAATCTCTCCCCATTCAGAAACCCCAAGTGAGTTGTGGCAATGAGATAATAGTCCAGAAAATGAGCCCACCTCCTTCTCCTGCTCCAGCTGTCAAGATGGATTCTTTAGAAGAGCCAAATGCGGAGTATGCAAAGATCCACGACTTACTCAAAACCATTGGGCTTGATATTGGTGTTGCTGAAATTGGAAAACTGGCCGTTCGCACCCAGGAACGCCTCCATGGCAAAAAGTTGGCATCTCGTTCTCCTGATCGTCGTCCTTCAGACACTCGCAGACGAGACCCTTGGGACTTGCGTCGCAGCCGGAGTGACACTCGTTCTCCTGAGTCAGGCCAGCAGCATTCAGCATCACCTCCGGTCTCTTTCCAGCAGTCCAAAGATGTGTCCTCTCTTCAGAAATCAGAATATACTAAGAACAAGCCAGTGGGACAGGATATACCTCCATGTGCACCAGAACAGCCTCTTCCTTCTGTCTCTCTCATTCCCTCGGTTCCACCAACTCCTCCTAGTTTACCACCTACACCTACTTCTGTTTCCCAATACCAAATTCCCAGCTATTCCCACTACACTCCCACTCAAATACCCCAAAACTATCCACCTCCCACAATGGCTCCTCCAGGATACGATGCATATGGACACTATATGGCGTATGCAGCCCGTGGCTGGCCCATTTACTCCCCTGCCCAGCAGCCTAATCCTACACTGCCAGAAGCTCATGGTCTTCTTACTATGGCCATCTCAGCAAAACCCAGACGTCCCAATCTCCGGGTGATTGAGACAGTCTCCTTGGGAAAGGATGTTCCTGATGTAAAAAGAGACGGTTCTGTGCTCGTTCAAGTCCCTACCACTCCTTCTCATTCCAAGACACCCCTTCGTCTGTCTTCACACCCTCTCAAAAATACCACAGAAAGGATGTCGGATGAAAAAAATCGGGCAGCTCAAAAGCAGAAGGTATGTTACATATTCTGATACATCAAAATGTGTTGGACTGCATGATAGATGGGATGGAAGCTTTTCATTTTCAGGTGCATCTTTTCTTTTTTTCCCGAGTGGCTCCAATTTAAGAACAGCTTGACTAAATTTACTTTTGTTAAAGATTTCTAAGTATCTCTCTATCAATCTGTGACAATTTAAAAAATGCATTTTAAATCCCCCAAAGTTGTATGCCATGGGCTATGGCAGAACAGATGAAATCAAACTGATACCTTAAAAGGAACGCAGTAAAAATTCAGGCAGTCAGTAAGGAGATAAGATAAATAAGTAACGTTTTAATGAGCCAAACACCGGCTTACAGGAACACATTCACATGAGAATTCTCCCTTCTACAATTAAGTTACAGGTTTTTATAATAGTGTCCATCCAATCCCATTTTGCCATTTCCCCAGTCCTGCCCCCATATCACCCTCTCCACGCCCCCTCGGGAATTGGGTCTGGGGTCTCAGGACCCTCTCTTCATCTTCATTGTCTTCTTCACAGCACGTCAGGTCCTTGGAGACCTTCCAAAGCTTCAGATTTGGAGGTCTTTCTGTCCCTGTCTTTATCTTGTGGTTCAGGCTTCATGGTGTTTTTCTGCAATTCTACCTTGAAATACAGACTAAACAGCTTTAAGGAATTCTAAGGGTTGATATGGGATGGGGTCAGGGTGTATAAACATTCAGCTACTAAAATTATATTACTAATACATTAGATCTACAATAATTTCTAATATCTATAAAATTAAAAATCAAAAATCAAAGAAACCCTCGGCAACAAAACCCAAAGTTGAAGTTTTTTGGACAAGCCAAAATCTGACAGAGAATTTATATGGTGGCCACAGCTTTGCTTTATTCCACCGAGTTTTAGATATTGAAATACCTGAAGATATCTAGAGGTACGTAAATACCTGAAGGGACTGTGTAAATGAAACTGGGACTTTTTCACTGGTGTCAGGTGGCAGGGCAAGAGGCAATAAGCACAAACTGAAACATAGGAGGCTTCATCTGAACATGGTACATCATACAATAATACCATGGTTATACCTATATTAAACATTCTTAAATACATACTGAAGGATACCATCATTCACTGTCACGTACAATTTTCCCTCCACATTTATATTAATTACCCTAAATTATAAAAATCACAAAATGAGAAGAACTTAAGGGAAACTGTTCTTTACTTTGAGCATCTGACATCAGGTTATGGATGTTAACGTTTTCATCTTCTTACTTGGTTTGTACAACAATTAGTAGTGGGGAAGAACATATTTTGAAATAGGAAACTGTAGTTACATCACTGTCAAAGAAATGCAAGATTTCCAGAAGTTGTTGTGTTTTCAAACTGGTGTCGACTCAGTCTCTGTTGTTAAAATAGGGCCATATGATGATTTGGGTTGGAGGGTACCTTTAAAGATCATTGAGTACCAACCCCCTATAATGGGCAGGGACATCTTCCACTTGACCAGGTTGCTCAAGGCCCCATCCAGCCTGGCCTTGCACCCTTCCAAGGATGGAGGGTCCACAGCCTCTCTGGGCAACCTGTTCCAGTGCCTTACCACCCTTATTGTAAAAAAATTCTTCCTTATATCTAGTTTATTTTAATTTTTTATATTATATATTTTTTTTTTCATTTAAAACCATTGTCACCTGTCCTGTCACTACAGGCCTTGGTACAGTACCTTTCCTCATCTTTTTTCCAAGCCGCCTTTAAGTATTAAAAGGCTGCAATGAGGTTTTCCTGGAGCCTTCTCTTCATTTACACAAAGTGCTACGTCAGCAAATAAGTGAGCTTTTACTGCTTGCAGGAATAACAATTATTTCAACTGACACGGCTGAAATTTTGTTCTTGATAAAACTTGGGAGTTTTGGAAGAGCTCTGTTGGCTAAAGGTGTCTGGTTTTCTTCTGCCTTGACTTACCCTGGTAGCTCACCTGTGCATCTTGGTAGAACTTCTAGGACTTTGTCTGCGCTACAGACATCCTTGACTGGGGCTTAGTCCACCTTTTTTATTTTTTTTTTCCGGGATGGCTTTGGAGTATAAAAGCTTGCATGCTCCATTTGATGCCCTTATGCTGCAGAAAACTCAGAGAATGGTGTTTTGGTGATAAAAAAATAGCACAAAAAAGCTTACAGCATTTAAGATGTGGCCTGTGTTGGTAGAACTACTTTAAGGGCTTACTCCAGGATGGATCTAGGGATCCTGCCAACATTTACATTGCCATGGTAGTAGTGGTTGCCTAGGGAAGTCAAAGCATTAGGTCACTTGTTATTTGTTCAAGGGAGGAGTAAACAGTTTTAAGAGCATTGTGAAGGTAAAAATTGGGATTTGTCTCTTGAAAAAATGAAGCTGGAAAAGGAATTGAAAGAACTTTCCAGGTTTCATTTTAGCAAATTGCTTTGTTTCCTTCTGTGAGAAACAATGAAAATCAGTCAAAAGTAGATTGTGAAGCCCTCATGCTGCTGCAGTTTACCTTATTGAGCAAGAAACAAACTTCATCCTGGTGTTTCATTTTGGACAGTTATAATCAGATTGAAGCCGAAACCTAAATAATAGCTAAAATTGTCCAGAGTCAAAGCTGGAGGCAAAGTGAAGGTCTGTGAAAGCTGATGGAACATGCTAGCTGTAGAGGTACCGCATGACTTTTGAAGAGCTATTTAGTATGGATCTTGCTTAGCCCTGTAGAAGACAGTCAGCTGAGCCTAAGTGCCTTGGGAAGTGGTGCAACAAACAGAGCAGTTTTGAGGAATACACTGCCCAAAAGGAAAAAGACCTGCCTACATATAGGGTTGAAGCATGACCACACCTTCAGGTATCTTCAGATGAAGAGATGTATTTATTGTGTTAAAATACTGGGGAACATTTTGAGAATAGTGAGCAGTGTTCTGTGTCTGGCAGACTGAGATCTTGCTGTCGTTCTTGCAAGACTGATTAACTTGTGTTGGGAAGAGAAGAAAATCCAGACCCCTTCCAATTTATTTAGGTGATAGAAGAGAGAGAAAAACTGAAGAATGATCGAGAAGCACGGCAGAAGAAGCTTTACTATCTCAAGACTGAATTGGACAGGCTTCGTAAACAGCAAGGTAAAGTGCATTATCCCCCCCCCCCAAGCCCCTGCTTCTTTTTTTCCCAATTGAGATGTGTCACAAGTCTTGGTACCTACTAGAAGTAGAGACCGAAATAGTAATAGTCTGTAACTTAGTATTTTCATACTCCCGGCAATGCAAAATTCTTGAGAAAGTAGTGACCTAATTACTCTATTAGAATTAATTATGTCAAAATTTGGCTGTTACACTGAAGCAAACAGTTGCTCATGTGTCTTCTTTGGCAGCTCGTTAAGTTAAAAGAACTGCACTTTGTGCATTTTAGTGCTTCTTTTAAAAAGTGAGAAATAGTAACTGAAGATGTCATCATGCCTTTCACTTTTTCATTAATCTTTTCTGGAGATAGAAAAGTCCTCTCTAGACAGAACTAATTTTTCTGTCTTTAAAACATATTTAGTCCGAGTAAATACTAATTTTCCTCACCTTTAGAAAATGATGCTTTCAGGTTAGAATATACAATTTAACTTTTGCTTGATTGGTCACACAGGGAAATAATGATTATTAGATAAATGTTCTTGAGGATTATAGTGCCTCTGTTAGGGTATGTATTAAGGCAGTCCTTATAGAGGCAGATCATGCAGATATAGTGATGCTGTACCTGAGAGTCAGTTCCATCTTTACAACTTTATAGTCAAGATTTGGCCACAGTATTTTGTATTAGTATTTTACTTGTTGCTGGAATTGTTGTACAGATCTTAAGTCAATTTTTCTATTGCATTTCTGACTTTTCTACTTCCTTGACTGGTTCAGGAGAGATGTTGAGGAAAAAACGTCGTGAGAAGGATGGACACAAAGACCCCTTGTTGATTGAGGTGAACAGACTACAAGAGAATATTATGAAGGAGATTGCAGAGCTGCATAAAGAATCTGATGCAGCTGACAAGAAGCAGTCTGAGCTTGACAAAGTAGCACAAATCCTGGGGATTAACATATTTGAAAAACCCCGGAAACCATCTGTGGAAACTAAAGATTCCTCAGAAAAGAATAGCAAGTCAGAAAATGCAAAATGTGTGGAGAAAACATCTTCTTCCAACAAGGTAAAGTCTTACAGCTTGTGTGCTAATGATTTTCCCACTAAGAGAAGAGGGCACTGAGGGGACAGCTGATTCCAAACATTTGCTAGAGGATCATTTGATGTTATTTGTTACCACATCTCATACACTGGCTTTGATGGTGCATGCAGGTGAGAGTCAGTGTATCAGTGTTTATATTCCCTCAGGGTTTGTGGAGTTCAGTGCTATTTATTGGTTTTGATCTTGGTTTTGCTGAGGTGTTGGTTGGATTGAACAGTATCACAAGTGTTTGTAGCTGTTTAGTCTCAATGCCATACCAGGAGGACAGACTCTTTTTTTTCTCTACATTTCTGGCATGGCCTTTCAAGGAGGAGTATTTGTAGCAGCAGAGCTCTCTGCAAGTGTGGAATAATGATAGTAACAAATCACAAGACTTACATATGATTGTCAGCTTAATATGAGTATTATTTATATGCTATGTGTGCTCTCTTAAGAAATGTCATCAGTATGGTCTTTCTTACTTGGTTGGTGCTACTGACGGATCTACCAAAACAGGCTTATCACATTCCAGAAGATGTTTTTACTTTGGAAGTACTGTATGATGTGACATCTGAAAGATTATGCATGTGTTCAGAAAATTAATTATCCTGCTTTTCAGATGTTTATTAAAATATGAAACAGAAGTAGCTAATGGGTAATTGTAGATGCATTTTGTGTAGACCTTACCATACATATTTTTTACAGAGAGGAAAATATTAGTAGGGTAAGAGATACAAGAATGACTGAGGGCACCTCATCAATGTCTGTAAATATCTGAAGGGAAGGTGCCAAGAGAATGGATCCAGGCTGTTCTTGCTGTTACCAGGCAATAGGACAAAAAAAATGGGCTTAAACTGATGCACAGGAAGTTCCACCTGAACATGAGGAGGAACTTCTTTACTATGCAGGTCACCAAGCACTGAAACAGGTTGCCCAGAGAGGTTGTGGAGTCTTCTTCGCTGGAGATATTCAAGAACCATCTGTACGCAGTCCTGTGCACTGTGCTCTAGGATGACCCTGCCTGAGTAAGGAGGTTGTAGCAGATGGCCCACTGTGGTGCCTTCCAGCCTGACCCATTTTGTGATTCTGTATTTACTACAAGGTCATTCAAATCTGTGTATCCTGTAAGCTTTTTCTTATGCTTTATCATGGTCTGGTTCAGAGAACTCTAATTAGTTACTATCTTCCATATAAAGGCTTGCTTTTGCTTTAGTTGTTTCTTGAAACATCACTGAAGTTTACTGTCCACATACTTTTACAAATCATTTGTTTCAGTCACCCCTTTGTAAAACTAAAGTAGGCAACAATGTTTAGGTCCTACATTGCATTGTTATATTGTTTTCTTTTCTTGAGATATGGCATGTGTGAATATACTTTTCATTATTTTAATTTGCATTGTTTGTATCGTCCAAACCCATGATGACTTGATCTCCTTTTTCATAGTTCCTTATTTTAACATAGAAAATTGTGAGCTCTGGACAGGAATATTTAATATTTTCAGGCCTCTCTAGGCACATAGGATACTGCCTTTAGTCTCTAAGATTCACCTTGTAATTCTGATAATTAACTTTTTCTTTTCATGAAAAGAAAGGTGGTGCAGGCCTGTTGACACTGAGGTTGGTTGACTCTGCCAACCTAAGGGCAAAAGCATATGCCCTTCTGCTTATTTGCATGGTACCTCGTGGTCCCTTGCTGCTGAACCTGTGTCTGTTGTGGTTACATAGTGCAGAGGCCAAGATACCATTACTGTGCTAAGCAGATAGATCACCCTGTCTGGGCTCTAAATAGCAGCAAATTATAAAGGCGTCTCTGAGCTGGAGTAAAGCACAAACTGGAGCTAAGAGTTGGCTGTCACCTATCTGTGAGAAGCACTGTCTTTTTAAAGTTCTGATTGAAATAGTATTTTTATAGGATTTTATTGTGTGGGTGGGTGTATGTCTGTAAATAGCATAAACATTGGTGCTTCTCAAACATCATGAACAACCTTCCATGCACTTCTTGCAGATCATAAGTTGATCTTGTTGTTTAAGAGAATATCAGCTTTGCTCTGTTACTGCAGACAGAATACATGCAGATATTCACTGGATCACTTCCTACTCTTGCTTACCAAAAACTAGATTGTATTGGCATATCTGTGGGGTTCATTAGTGGCCTGGGTGTCTCTTAATTTGATTTACAAGGCATGTTCTATGGGGTGGTGCTAAGGCATTTCAAGTAAGGCAGATGTTATTTAATGATTTTGAATCTGCTTAAGTAAATTTGTTCAACACTGATAGTGAATAACTTGGAAATCATGCAACCAACTCAAGTCTGCTAGTTAACATGCTGTTCTTTTCAGACTGCCACGCAGGTTACAAATGATAACATGATGGGCTTTCAGCCATTGAAAATGTAACTCAAAATTCAAAATACATCTAGTACTATTGCAATCTAAATTAGCAGGGCTCATTTGTGATATATTTCAGGGAATATTTCTTTTGCTACAAGTGTTAGTTTAGTATTAATTTTTGGGTAGAGTCGTGAGTCTATATATCACCATATGGCGTCTTTCTATACAGATCAATGTAAGTGCAAACATCACATGTTTTTAAATCACAAGATCCTTCACCTTATATGCTTAGGTAATTAACAAAACACCATCATTCTATTATCACTAAACAGCAAGTCTTCTTCAGAATTCAGGAAGGCTCAAATAATCTGATAAAGCTGATTGAGTTAAATACTTCAGTCAACTAATTTTTACTTCCTTTTTCATTCTGCTTTCATCCAAGCTACTTTTACAGTAACTTCTGAATGCTTCTAAGGGAACCATTTTAGATCTTCTGGGCACTCTTTGGCTAGTATGGTAAATTGGAACTGTTCAAATTGTTATGTGAAACCAATAAAGTGGTAAGGGTGCATGCCATGGGGAATTTGTTCTTTTGGTTCCTTGATTACCTAAAACCGTCCAGCTGTTACATCTGGGAGCCATATTGGAAACTCTTCACTGCAGCCACGCAGCATCTTAATCGGCAATACCAGCTCTCTGAAACAGTGGAATTAGCCTGGGCGCTGAAAAGCAGGTGATATATTTTTTTTTTTTGGTGTGGGTGTGTGTGTGGCTTCTGCTGGAGGCAGGTTCTGAGTTCTAGAGCATTATGTCTGTCCTGCCTTGTCTTAGAGAAGTGTTTCCTTTTGTTCAATTTAGGAATCAAAAACTACTAATGAAAAGCCCAGAGGTAGAAGCCCGAAGCCAGCAGAATCCTCTTCACAGTCCTCCAAACATCCTTTCCAGTTGGCCAATATTTATGAATATTATGATGCAGGGAGCCACTGGTGCAAAGACTGCAATACCATCTGCGGGACCATGTTTGACTTTTTCACACACATGCACAATAAGAAACACAGACAGGTATGTTGCAGGCTTCCTTCACTAAGCGCATTTCATATTGCTATAAATATTAACACTAAAACATACATCACAGAACTACATTTTCCAAGAGAACCTGAAGTAGTAATAATGAACCCAAGCAGTTGCTTGTCAGATTCTTTTCCCCTGATACTGGACTTGAGCAGTTGTACAGCTACCGGTGTGTTCCGACTAGTGTAAATGGGGTCTGTGTTCAGTTTGCTCAGGTTTGCCACTTGTGTTTCATATGTTTACCTGTTCTTTGTGATCATTTACATTTTACCCTTTTCACAGGTTATTTCATCATTGTAAATTGCAAAATGGGAGGGGAAAGAGAGAAAAACTATTTCTTGTAAATATTTGCACTTTAATTTTAATATTCAGTGTTTTAAAAGGATGTTAAAAAGGAAAAAGACAAGTGTACTTGCATTGCTAGTGTAATATATGAGCCTATATACCTCTGTCACTGTGCAAATAGACCCTGGATCCTTACAACAGACCTTGGGCTTCGAAGACCCAGAGCGAGACCAAACAAGACTCCATAAAACGCATTGATAAGATAACGGTTCCTGCCAAAGGTATGTTAGTTTTTATTAACTTGGGTGTCATCCCTCTTTGCCCCCCAGCAGGCTTCAGTTGCTCAGAGAAAGGAATTTTAAAACTTTACCTTGGTATAGGAGCACATATTGATACTGTATTGTTAGGTAAAAGGCAAATGATTTGATTCCTTGTTCTTGTGGAAAAGGTCATGAAGCAAGAGTGTAGGAAAACAACGTTTTTGAAGTATTTGGTATAGTGTGGGTACAGAGAATCTGAGAAAGGCATATGGAATGAGCTGTAAGTGATTTGAAAATGAATGCAAGATTTAAAATCTGAATGTCTAAATAGGCCTGCCAGTGATCCATCTCATTTTAATTATCTGTTGGGTATTTCTAGTAGTGCCCGCTAAAGAAGAATCTGCAGCAGGTTAGATAACACTAGCTGATTCTGTAGGCATAAGGATGCAGTCTTGCTGAACCTCAAAGAAAATACTCATGTTCTTTTTATAAACCAGGTGTTTACTATTTGAATAGACTGTAGCACAGAGATGGAAAATAGATCAAGAATGTACAAAATGTTAACCTTTTTGAATAGTGGATTGCCTTAATACGGATGAAGAGCACTTAAATAATTTCTTGAACCATAGTAATCAAACTTCTTCATTTTAGATGTTTGTTCCTGGTAGTGGTGGTTCTTGTACTGTAACCATTAGAAGGGCAGCATTGACTGTTCCAAAAAGAACATTGCTGGACCTTGTGCTGTTGTTCTTTGATGTGTTTATCTGACTTTGTTAAGAGCTTGGCATTTTTAAAGTTTTGTTTCTCTGATAATTTTCTTTGGCCTTTTCAGGCTCTGAGTTTCTGATTCCCATCACTGGATATTATTGCCAACTCTGTCATGAATTTTTTGGAGATCAAATCTCAGCAGAGCAGCACGTGAAAAGTCATCCCCACAATGAGAAATATAAGGTTGGTAACTGGTATACCAGGATCGAGACGTTCCCTGTGGTAGCATCTACTTGTTCTGTCTTTCTTTCCTGAAGAATGACATTTCATTCCTTGGAGTATATGTATTTGATTATCTTCAATACCTTCTACTGAGCTAAATAATCAGAGCTTCCCACTACATCACTACATAGAGATTAATCTTTTATCTGCATGATACTGAAAGAGTGTCTTTTGTAGAGTGACAGCTCTGCTGAAGGCACGGAATGTGGAGTTTGTAGGACCTCAGTTTCTTGGTAGGAAGAAGTTCTCTGGTCTCTTAGTGTTGATGACACTCATTGAACAAGTCAAAACTGTCAGCTGAATTTATTTATTTATTTATTTTCATGGTAACAGTGGCTAAAATTGTGCTGTTTATTTCTACAGAAATACATAGATGAAAACCCACTCTATGAAGAGAGGAGAAATCTAGACCGTCAAGCTGGATTGGCTGTATTTCTAGAAACAGAGCGCAGACGGCAAAATGAGCTGAAACGGAAACTAGTTGAGAAACAGAAAGAAGAGAAGGATGAGAAAAGCCCAAAAGTAATAAAGAAAGAGGAAGTAAAGAGCATCCCAGAGTCTGGAGAAGGAAGTAATGAAGCTCAAGGCAAATTAGACTCTGCTGCGCTATTAAAGAATTTCACGTTTAAGCTGAAGAAGGAAGAGAAGACGGAGGAGAAAAAAGAAGAGAAGAAAGAGGACTCTAGAAAGGAATCACCAAGCCAGACTTTCTTTGGGAAATTCAGCTGGAAAAAGACTGAGAAAGAGGATAAAACGCCAGGAGGAGCTATTCCAAAGGAGGAGAACACCGAAGGAAACAAAGAGGAGAACAAGTGTCAGTCTGTGAAATCCCATATCAAGCCCATTGAAATCAAGCTGTCTGGGAAAACTGTTATTCCACACACTAGCCCATGGATACCAGTTGTTTCCACACCAACACCAGCAAAAGTTCTACCCAACCTACCAGTCCCCACCATGATTTTCAGGAAGTGTAATACTGCAACAGTTAGTAAACCAGCACCTTTGAACACATTTTTATCCATAAAATCTTCTGGAGCTACAACCAAACCACTGCCAGTGGTAAAAGAAACAAGTGCAGATCTTCTGCTGCCTCCGGATATCATTTCAAAAGCTTTTGGAGGAGAAGAAGTAATTTTAAAAGGGGCAGAGGAGGATTTAAAAGCAGCAGAAAAAAATGAGTCTTCTCAGACTTCAGATAGACTACCTCCACCCCCTCCACCAGCAGTCCAGCAGGCAGCTCTCATCCCTGCAGATGAAGTAGCTCCAGGTGTGTCTGAAAGTGAACAGACAATGCTGGCAACGCCTGTCAGACCACCACCACCTTCAACTGCTTTCAGTGAACAGGCAAAAAAGATAGAGAAACGAAATTCTTGCTTGGCCACAGCCAATGCTAAAGATCTCTATGATATTTTCTACAGTAGTGGTGGAAAGGGTTCGGCTGACAGTAAGCTTGCAAGTTCTGCACTTCCAAATGGAGAAAACCCTAACTTAACAAAACCTGCAGACTTACCTGCAAACCTTAGAACAAATAGTAGCTCATCCTCCTTGAAAGAGGATTCTCAGAATGTGGATTTCTCACAGTGTAATAATGAAGTAACAGGGAGTTTGGCTCCTGGTGAGAATCAGGCTGAAATGGACAAGGAACCACTTCAGCCTCACCTATCAGAAATGTCTGTCCCAGAATTGCCAGAAATAAAAGCTGTTTCTGGTATCCAGATGCCTGCAGAAATTGGACTTGTTGATACAGGAAGTAGAGAGCAGGCAGGCAGTCAGGAATTTTGTGATCTCCAGAGAACTGAGGTCCAAGAGAAAGTTGGACAGGAAGATGCAAATAAAACTGCAGTTACAAACACAAATATTCCTGGTATGTTGGAGAAAGATGCAAAGATGAAAGACTGGGAGGTAAAAATATTAAATCCTAAGCATAGCTTACAGCCAAAGACTTTGTTACCTGAAACACAGAATGAAATTCAAAATTTGGGCAATTCCCATTTGGTGGAGGAAAAGTTAAATGATAACTGTAGAACTCTATCAGAATCTGGTAGTCCAAACTTGCTCTGGGACAATTCCAGAACTAGTAATGGAAAAGAACAGGTCATCACAGCCCAGTCTTGTTCTAAAAGTTATGGGGATCTATCAGATACTCCAAATGCAGAAATAAAAACTGATTCTAATGAGGATAGTGCTTCAGAATTGCAGACCCAAAGGCAGGAAGTTGAATGGTTAGTCAATACCTGCTCAAACATTGGTCACCTTAGATCCAATCCAGATTTAGTAGCTCAAAATGAGAAAAAGTCCTTAGAACACACTGAATCTGATGCAAGATCAGATTATTCTTTTATCAAGAGATCATCAGAAGATGTGAAACACATTAAGACTCCCTCAGAGAAAACTGAACTTGAGTTAAAAAGCACTGATTTGAATTTGGGAGACAAAAAGGTAAAAAATGAATGCTTCAGCATCCTTACCACAGGACTTTTAAATGAGAATATAGAGGAAGTCACAAAACTAGAAACTATTGCATCTGTTAGTCTGGAGTCCAGTAAACATAAAGTGAACGTTGAAAAAACAGTGAATGAAACGGAAATTACTGATTTTGCTACATTGACTTCTTATAGTCAGGAAGATAAATTTTGCACACGGATTTCTCAAAAACCTATGCTGCAGCCTGGATCACAGACCTCAAAAAGTGACACTACAGAAGTGGTCATGCCAGTTCTAGAAATGCAGGACATTTCTCCCACATCTGAGATACTTCTGCAAGTGGAGGAGAGCAAAGCTGGTGCTGTTGAAATGCCGTCACTGAGTTGTGACAGAGGCAGCACAGAAAGTCAGTCTTCTGAGTGCATGGAAACTTTCATTCCTGGGCTCAGAGAAACACATGGAAGGGTGGATGGCTCAGGAGGCAAGGGAGTGTGCAACATCCAGAGCAACAAGACTGAGCATTCAGAAGCTGCTGACAGTAGTTTGGAAGCTACCACACATTCAGGAGTTGCTGAAAGTGTAGCAGAAAGCCCAGTGGGTTGAAGTAAACCCAGCCAGTCCCAATATTTGAGGAGCCAGAGCTGGGATTATGTGTGTTTTTTGTTTGGTGGTTTGTTGTTTTTTTTTTTTTTTTTTTTTTTTTTTTTTTTTTTTTTTTCAGTTGAGAGTTTTGGGTGTTTTTTGAATTCTATGGTAGAACTTGACTAAAGTAAAATTTAGGTCATCTGAAGGCAGAACATACTTTATTCTGTACATAACAAATTATGTAAAATGTTTTTTCATGTGAATTTTTTTGCCAATTTCTTTTCTACACTCTGCTATTAAAATGGAATCTCATTTATAATGCGTGCGTCTTTGTTCTTTATTTTGGGGGACTTTTATTCCTTGACCGTTCCTGGATAACTTCCAGCTCACCGTATTTGTGTCAGTAGCACCATGAGTAGCCTAGCTGCTGGGACAAGCTCAAGAACAGCAATTTAGAACTTGAGGAAATGGAGACTTGCAGAAGAGCTAAAACTGAAAATTTCTTTGAACTGTAATGTCTGGGTTTGTTTACTTTTGTTGTTTAAAATGCAAGAATGTGATTAGAGTTGATTTTGTTGTTTATTTGTCTCTGTAAACTGTAATTACTGTTGTATTACATCTGTACTTAAGCTGTTTCATTATATTGTATAAGCACATGTGTGGATGCCACTTCACTAAGCAAGGGGAGAAAATCTGTCCGACTGGCTTTTGGAGAAGAAGACTAATCGGTAAGGCTCTGTGGCCTGACACCTGGACCAGACATATTGAGGTCACTTACATGATTTGAAATGGGCTTTCTTTTGTTCTATTGTGATCCAGTAACTGTTTGTGTTAAATCATTTAGCAGCTGACCAGCTCTGAAGAAGCAGAAGCTCAGAACCCTGGTATCAGGAATTGGACTCGCTTCATGTGATACAGACACATGCATGCCTACCCTGAATGGTTGTTGAGCTATCAAAAGCTCTAGTGTGATGGTTCTCATTTGTATAGCTTGTCAAAGACTAAAGTATTAAATGTCTTTGCTTGGATAAATATAACGTTTTTAATTGTAAATTGTTTAAAAAAATAAACATATGGAGGTCAACAAGGCATTCTTCTTGGCTTTTTTTCCTTAAGGAAAGTGTTTTATTTCAATTAGTTTCTAACTCCTGTAGTAGTTGATAAAACTGAGAAACTGTAGAGGATGAAGATGCTCCACAGTTAGCCTGCTCCCTAAAAAATGAGTTTGTTCCCAACTAAAGTCAATGGAAGAACTACTTTCAACATCATTGTAAGTTTGTTTGAAGTCCAGAACCCTATGTAAAGTTGAGGTGAGGCATCAGGTGGGGACCCAAGCAGAGCTCGCATTTCTGTAATGTTAGTACCTGCACGTGGACCTCCTGAGGGGGCAAAATCACTGTTTTTCTTCAGCTTCCATGACTGTGTCTTAAGCAGGTATGAAACATTTTTCGGAGTGCTTACAGTGCTTTTCATACTAGAAACGTGAGAACTGTCTAAGCTGAATTTGGAAATCTAGTATGAATGGTTAAGTCTAGAGTAAGAAGGAAAGAGAGTTTTGAGAAAGGCTCTTTGGGCTGGTTTTTAATGTTAAGTAGTTACTGCATTAAATATAAGAAATCTTTGTTAGTATCATTGCCCTACTTTCATCAGATAACTATTTTCTGTCAAAACCAAAGAAAGCAATGTTTGATGTTCTTTGTTAATTTTAAAATGGAGTTGGGCAATGAGCAGAGAGATTGCTTAAATCCTGGTTTATAAAAAAGTCCTTTGTAGTTATTTCTTGGTTTTCTTCTGTATCTTTTTATTATATACTTGAGTTGTTCTGTTTACATTTGACAGCTAAATTTTTCCTCCCATTTTCTTTCCAATTTCTGCAATGAAGTTGCCTGGTCCCTTGTAAATTCACAGAGGAAGAGGAACTGATTTTCCTACCTGCCTTGTTATTGAGGGGTATCAGTGCAGGGAAGGGGATATTAAAGGGAAGGCTGACATTTTAGCTGGTGCTGTTATGGAATACACCTATGCTTTCTGGTTAGTTTCCTTTTGCAGATTGGTTTTCATGAAGATTTCAGTGCATGCAATGGCAAACAAGTAATTTGGACAACCATCTTCTTCAGACAACCTTACTCAGTACTGTGTTATCTGTGTGGGACATACTCATAATTAACTTTATTTTGGCAGAAAGGACAATACCAATCCATTATCCTTGTTCTGTTTTCTCCTGCAGTTGATTCTACAAGTAGTGGTGGTGGTCACCTGAACCTGGCTGGCCAGGAATTGAGAGGAGCTAGCAGCAAGGGCAAGCAAGAGTTTTGCAAAGGAGAAATTGGGAATTGTAACCCCATATTTGTCCAAATCTTCCCAGAATCTGAACCTTCCTAGAATCTGACCTTTTTTTTCCCTTAAATTAAATAGTACTTCTCTTCATGCCCTTTATTTAAATAATTGTTCAATCCTTGAGTGGAGATAGAGCTCTTTATTCCTGGAAGGAAGGTTAATTTGGTCTTTTTTGAGGAAGACATAAAAGGTCCTCCTTGAACCACTGTAATGGACAAGAATGTAACAGGTGGTGTAGGTGATGACATCCAGGCAGACAGAGGCATTAACACTGTAATTTCATGAAATGGCATATATTTTTATTTATGTATTTTTTCCTTTTTTTTTTCCTTTTTTTTCCCTGTGGTTTCCAGAGGCATGCAGTAAATGATTTATCCACTGTACTGGTCCCCTGTGCTGGCAGAGCTGTAGCATAGTGCCCTGACCGGGAAGCCTAATTTCTAGGCTGGCCTTGGACTCTTCCAGATCCTCAGGAGGAGGGGTGAGTTAATGGGGTTTTACTTGTGTGTTTGAATGGCGCAATAAAGCATTACCTCTCCTTCCTGACCTAATTCTCTAAAAATTGCATAAAGCATAAGAAATTACCTTTCTCCTGGTTTTTAGAGAGCTGCTGATAGGGAGGAAACAAACATAGTTTTAATGTTTCTATCTTTACGCTACTTCAAACCAGGCACAAATGCGTAATAAATTCAAAGGACAATTCTTAGTCTTCATTCAGTGCTGCAACCTTTAGTTTGCCACGATGGAGGCTGGCACAAATGCTTTTCTCCTGGATGAGGTTTGTTGCAAAACCAAGCTTGATTAAGAAGCAGTGGAAGAAGAGCCATAGAAAAGCTGCTGGCATCCTGTCAATCTGTTGTAAGTCCAGGTGGGTTTTAAATGCTTCTTTCAGTTTCTTTGAACATGCATCTGGAAAGGAGACGCAGCCTTCAAATGTTTACAAAAGTAAAGCTTTAGATAAAATACAGTCATACTTTTTCCTGGGGTAGTCTCTTAGGCAGGTGAATCTTGCTTCTAGATTGCTGGAATTGTCTTTGACTGTGGTTTGTTTAACTAAGCAACAGAAAGGCTTTGGGGAGGATTGTTTGTTTTAGAATTTTAAATTTGTGACCAGGGAGAAAATGCATCAACCATCATTCTCTTAGTAATTTTTTTCCAAAGGCATTTGTGTCTTAGTGGTAAAAACTACAAGTAACAGATGAAGATATAAGGTCTCTGCCATTTGGCAGATATATTCCAGAATTTCCATCCCTGGAAGTGTCTGAAAGGCATGTGATGTACCTGGTGACATGGTACAGCGACAAACAGAGCAGTGCTGGTTTGATGGTTGGACTCAATGGTCTTGGATATCTTTTCCAACTTTAATGATTCTATGATTTCTTAATTCCTGCCAAGGGTGAAAATAAACACCCAATTCTTAGAGAAGCTTTGCAAAGACCTTAAATTTTGCTCATGGAAACAGTAAGAAAAGTGGGCTAAGGCCAATTATTTTTTTATCCTGGTGAACCCCAAACCGTTTTCAGAAATAGCTACTGAAAGTAAGTGATGATGGTAGAAGTTTCTTTAAAAAAAACACAAAACCACAACCATCCACCAAACTGGTGCATCCCAAAGCACAACAAAACTGTATTTCTTTAGTGCAAAGGTCAGGAGAAATCACCTGAGACAGGTTTTTATGTGGCACTTGATGTTTTATTACTCTCAGAACATTACAGAAACCTAAAGGGATCAAAGTCATTCTCTTGAGACAGAATTCAATCGTCTTCTGCCTGCTGCATGGTTAAGTGCACACAGCCTACATGTCACTACTGTGGGAGTATAAAGCAGCCATAAAATTTCACTTGACTCCTCTGCCTCTGTCTAGGATGAAGGAGAGATAACGCAGTTTATGGTTACTAGACTATCTTTTCTGTCACCTGTTTCCATTCAGTAGGGATGTATTAATGGTTGTAACCAACTTGATCAAAATAACACATCTGCAGGCTGTTACATTGTGCCTTAGCGCAGAAATCTGAGGCTCTATATTTAGATTTAGTTTCTGGGGTTTGTTTTCTGATCCCACTTTCATCTCTTCTTGGGCTGTCTTGCTTGCAATGTGAAGGCTGATTACCATATGTTAGCCGTTCTGAGCTCTGGTAAAAT
This sequence comes from Campylorhamphus procurvoides, assembly GCA_013396655.1. Classification (NCBI taxonomy): domain Eukaryota; kingdom Metazoa; phylum Chordata; class Aves; order Passeriformes; family Dendrocolaptidae; genus Campylorhamphus; species Campylorhamphus procurvoides. The sequence continues at coordinate 903,231 of WBMV01004761.1, forward strand.
GAGTCAAGCTGCTGTTGCAATTCTCATGAAGCTGTCCATCCACGGGGGATGTGGAGAGCAGAGCCATTAGAATTGTTCAGGTAGATAATGGAGAACAGTTGAATATCTGCAAGAAATAAAACCTGAATCTGGAGCTGCTTTGAGGGAAACAGCATTCCCTTTTCCAGCAGCCTGACTGAAGAATCCTCATTGTACAGTTTGTAAAGTACACACACAAGGTAATGTTTTCAATTCTTAATCAAATATAATTTTTCTCCAAGAAACTGCTTTTGTGGGAGAGTTTCACCCAGAACTGAAATACTACAAGTCATTGGGGATACCAGCCTGTTTAATTGGCATACAAACTTTAGATGAATGTAGAAACAATAGGAGCCATGGTAGCTGTGAAGAACATGAAAAACCCTGCAACAGGTATCTGGTAAAGACATGGTAGGAATGGTCCCCATATCAGTACTCACATTATGCTGTATTCATCTCCTGTCAGAGATGAAAAGAACAAATATAAATACCAAATAATTAGATGAGAGAAAGACTCTGAGGCACCTGCAAGATGAGTATTTAGACTTGCCTGATTAGTGGGAAAAAAAAAGAACAAAGTCCATTAGCAAAGGAATATGTCAGTCACTGCATTTTGTCTGAAGAAATGAAGGCTTAATGCAATTAAACCCATTTAAGATGATGCTTTCCACGTACTCTTTAAACTTCATGTGCTCTGCCAGTTAGTTTCACACATTGTATTTTTTTACCAAGTGCATGAGAGAGGTTCAAAATCAGTGTAACTCTGTTGTGTCGCTAGATATACTGTCCAAGATAGCATTACAAAAGTAATTCACACTTGTATTTTATGTGTTCAGTGCAGTGAAGTCATGCAATAGATTCAGTTTGGCTAGGTGAAAAAAAATGCTGTATTTGCATTTGCTATAGTCCTTCATCATTCACAATGGATCTGTCTGGCATTTGAAATAAGATACAGGCATGGACAACTTGATTCAAGCTACCTACAATGTCTACAGAAGAAAAATCATCCAAGATACTAAATGACCTGCAATTACTTCTCTGAGAGTTGAATTTGTGTTTCAGAATGCAAGAAAGACTTACAGCTTGCAAGTTTATTTCAGGTTTGTACAATGAAACCCTCTGCTTTATATGCTTAGCATCCTAGATGAAAGCATCAAATAGATAGCTTTTAGTTATCCTACTTCTTACAAATCCCTTCTCCCAGTGAACTACCTACATTCACAGTATGTTCAATGACAGCTCTTTTCATTTTGTATTAAGCTTGTGTTATAACCCGCCCCTTAAGGCAGGGTGAGGTTCTTGTTAATAATAGATCCCTTGGGGCGGATTAGAGTGAAATTGCTTGTGTTTATAAATATATATATATGTATGGCAGGTTTATTTCAGGACAATTTTGTTGCAATTGAAAGGAAGTATGTAGCTGTTTCTATTATTATCTGTAGAAATATAGCAATATAGAAGCATAAAATTAACACTTAAATTGTATAAGGAAAAGAAAGAAAGAAGGAAAGAAAGGATTGGTGGAAGGACTCAGAAATTAGCCTGGGGGTGCTTCCATGGGTCTTTGGTTTATGACACCTTCTAAGACATGACAGCTGCCTCTCACATCAGCATAGTTGAGCCAGTTATAGCTCATGAGGAGGGATGAATATCTTCAAGCCTACGTGTGAAATGTGAATGTCCTGATACCTCCCCATCTATCCCACCTCTTCAGGGTCTGCTTCATATGAGCTTTCTCTGTTATCTGGCTCAAAACCCAGCTTAAGCCTTGGTGGTGGGTGTGCACCCCCTCTGCACCTGGGCTATTACCTTGCACGTCGTATGCAAAGCACCTGCTTTTGAAAATGGCAGGTTGGTTGAGCCAGTAAACTTTAACATTTTGGTCTCTCACAGCTTGTCAGATTTCTTCCAGGCTAGCTTTTGGTATTGAAAGCTTTTGATGCAGAGGGGAGGGAAGCAAATAAAAGGGGCCTCAGATTTGTGAATGTAACAGTCAAACCCACCGGATGCTCAGCAGGCTGGATTTTAGGATGAACATAGAGTTTGCTGTAACAAGCCCATTGTCTTTGCTGGCTTTTGATTACTTTCCACAGGAGCTAAGAAAATGTTATGTGAAATTGCTGGACTGCAGTAAACCTATTCTGAGAAGGTGAGTTCAGATTTGCATGACTGTAATGGTATCTTTTTCTCTTCTCTTTGGTATGAGGGCACATTTTTTTCATTATTATTAATGGGCTTAATCAGTGAGGCTTATTCTATATTCTTACTGGTTAAACTTGCTATTCACAGATATGTCTGTAATTTAAGCTCTTTCAGCAGCATCTTTCAAGAAGACTCTGTATGTGTGGATTCCTTTCTTTTGATTAAAGTGTTATTTTAAAAACAAACATTAAACTTTTATGAAATAACACCGATTCCTGAGTGCTGTTTGCTTAAAAATTATTCTCTAAAGAGGATTAAGAAAGTACAGGCTACTTCGAGTTATTATTAGTGGCGAGAGAGGGCACTGGATTCTGAGGTTTCTTGATTCCTAGGGCTTTTATGGCCCTGCAGTAATGTTGTTTCTGTGTCACTTGGAAGAGTTGCTTAAAGTAGGGAAAAAGACTTTTTAAAGCTCCTGTTTCTATACTTAATTTGGAATCTTCCAGCTATTTTTAAACTCAGCTACCATGTTAAATTATTCATGCAAACTTTTTTGTCATGTATTCTCAGAAGTGTCTTGTTAATTCTTTTCACAAGTATTTTCACCTGAAGGGAGATGGTGCCAACAAAAAATGTCCTGACAGCAGCTGCCAAGCATGTAAAAGAATAAAGACAAACAACAGACAGCCTGCTTTTTTTGTTCAGAGATTTATCATAGCTGTTTATTATTCTAGAAAATAATGTGTGAGAGATTACATTACAGTATGTAGATAGGGTCATCCTTCTTTATATAAGATGAAAAAACAAATTAGCTTGTTGCTACTGCTCAGGGAAGAATATTTTAGAAGTACTTATTTTTTCCACACAACGCTAACATGTTTCCTAGCAGCAGTGCCTGCTAAGTTGTTCCCATCAGGATTGAATTGTCAGCTTTCAGCTTCTTGTTGTGTTGTAGATGATCTGTCTCCTTACTTAATTTGCTCCTGTAGAGGCTGATTGACTGGTAAACTAATTACCATAGCACTAACATCCTTTGGCTAATAGAGGTGTAATCTAGGGATGGATCCAAACACCCTGTCTAGAAGAGACAGGCCTGTTCTTTAATTGTAATCAGTGCATCAGAGTAGCCCAGCTACTCCAGGAAATACAATAAGCATGCATTTCTGCTGGTAAGTTATTCAGGAACATGGTACAGTATAGCTGGTGAAAAAATTAACTACCACACAAAGGCTGCATTTTAACCATATTCTTTAGCAAAAATTTTCTCCTGCCTGGTAGCCTGACAGATGTGAAGCTGCCTGCATCTCCATCTCCTGAGGTCCAACCAGTACCAGGGCTGAGTGTGTACTCCCAGTAGGCACACACACCAAACCCATCTATGTGTATGCGCCTGGCCAGCCACACAGATGAGGAGATAGAAAACCAGAAAACAGTGCTTCTGCAAACGGAAACAGAATCAATGCCATAATCCTGTTCCCCTCTCCGGAATGAAGGTCTGTTGTGGAACATAGAGAATAACATACAGCACAAATCCCCTCAGTAACAGGACTTAGTTCTTATTTATCCTGTAGCTGGCCCCAGATCCTTGTTCTCTCCAGCTGCAGGCACCTGGTCATACAAGACCTTAAGGCCCACGACCAGCTCAGGCTGTTGGCACTCAGACCCCCTTGCATCCACAGGCACAGCGACACACAGACCATGGTTCCCTTCAACAACTGGCCTTGGGCAGTCCATCCTTTAAACTGGCCCTGGTGCCCTCTCATCTCTAATTCTCTCAGGCACAGCAGTAAGGACTTTAGTCTGGAGAGCTGAAAGTAGTCAGAAGCTGGAAGGGTATTAAGGGAAATGTCATATGTCATTGTCCTGCTCTTGATCTTCCCATGGTATTTGGTTTTAGTCAATACTACCAACAGGTTATTTGGCTACTCAGAGCATTGAGTGACATTCCTACACACCTGGCAAATACACTGTATGTCTGGCAGCAAGTGAGCTTTTAGCTGAAACACAGTCACTGGATTCTGCTGCATCCAGGCACTCTGAAAAAGCTACAGCATCCTCAGGTAAATTAATAAAAATTTGATTTTGGTACAAAGTGATTAGCAGCACTTTTAACATGCACACTCTGCACTTTGTAACACTCCAGTGTATTTCATGCTGTTCCACAAGTGCAGATTTCAGGATGCCTCTGCCGTGGGGATTTTTGACAACCACACAGGAAACAGGCAAGACCTGAGATGGGATGGAGTAAATACTGAAAATAATTTGTCTGTAATGAAATAAAGCCTGTATTAAGGTTGTTGTCTTTGGCCAGATTTCCTATGAAAGTGAGGTTTAAACCATCAGGGTGTGTCTTCAAACTCAGTGACCCGGGCAAGTTCAACAAGCCTCCACACTGTGGCAGGTTCTTTTGGTGCAGAGCTGAAGGAGGGGCTGCAACTTTAATGCTTTATTAGATGTGAGAGAATCTGCTCAGGAGGAATTCTCTTTCATCTTCAATGAGAGCTCATCATCCCAGACACCAAAACCAGTCAGTCACAAGAGGCAAATATATAGGAAACCAATTGTCTTTGTTAAATGACAACTGGCATCCAAGCAGTGGAGCACCTCTCAGAATAAATGCTTCTGGGCTGTGGAGCCTCAGGCCATGTGTAGGCTGCCAACGTACTTAACCTCTATGTCACAGCCTGAGAGCACCTGACTAGTATCCACTACCCACATACACATCCCTCCAGGGCTAAGGGACCAGAAGGGCTTTACAGGGGTCCACTCCTGAATGGAGAGGACAGCAGCAGCCTGAGCTGGTTTGCTGCGTCTTACAGGGGAAGTTGGTATTACATTGCTTTCCCAGTACTGACAAAGTGCAGGGAGTCACGTACAGCTCTGGCCAGTACACTGCTGTGAAGCTGCCTGGGGAACACACGGACTCCCAGACCTACAGCTCCCTGTGAGTGAGGGTGGGGAGACAAGTAGCTGTAGCAAACTCAAACCAGGGAGACAACACAAGAAGAGCTGAGCTCCGTTCTGCAGGTTGACAAGCCTGCAAAGCTTTGTGTAGCCCATGGAAATCTACCCCAGTTACAGCCCTGGTGTAAGCCAACAGCTCAAATAGCTGCTGCTCCCAGAAGTAACCGTTCTGGAAAGTTCTGGATCTCGCTGCGCAATAGCAAACTGCTTGGGATAGTATTAGTTTGTTCAAGAAGCACTTGTATGCCAAACAAAAAAAAAAAGCAAACCTAACTGTCCAGTGTTCAAATGAATTTCCTCCAGAAGGACCACGATGCTGCACAGTTGCCATTTGCACCTCCCATACCTCCAAAATCTGGGTGGTGAAAAACCCTATGTAGCTAGAAGAAATAAAAATAGCAACTGATGAAACACAGAATGACAAAACAAAGCTCTCTTCCCTGTCCTCAGGAAAAAATTGTAGCTGCCTGTTCCAGATTAGCATCACACCTCCAATTGTTCTCCCCAGTCACAAGATCTATACGATTGTCAAGAAATTGCTGGTTCCCACAGCACAGAAAGGACAATAATACGGCTGTGGAACTGAACGATACAAACTGGAGGAGATGCCTTCTAAATTGTCCCTACCCTGCAGTATTGGCACAACTAAACCAAAAAGAGACATTTATTTCTTTTTTCAGAAGGCAAATGTCAGTAGCTGAGTGCCAAGATGAATACAACCTTTATCCTGTGCCTATGTTTATCTGAATCATTTGGTTAGTGTGAATATAGAGTTCACATGCAGTAAATGTAGATGACAGCAAATGTTTCCATGGAATCAGCACAAAATCCTTGCTTCTCAGCGTTCAGGAGTGGACCCAGAAACAATGTCCATATAAGAAAATTAACTGTTTCATGTACTGCTTGCTCCTAATTCTTGCCCGCGGGCAAGAGAAAGTTTAGAAATAAGGGCTAAATGCTACAAAGACCAGAAGCAGCAGCAACTGAGGAGCAGGGCCAGGCTGGACCTGTACACACAGAGCTGTGCAAGTAAGGTGAACTCAATCATTACTAAATAAACAAACATACAAAACAAAACAAAAATAAAGGTCACAAGGTTGCAGCAGAAGTGTTGAATTTGTGAGGAAAAAATCCAACCCTCAAGGCCCCAACTTGGACTATCCACCAGGCAAGGCCTCCAGGCAGAACCTGAGTGGCTTTGAATAAATCCAGAGTGAAGGGACTAGAGGAAAAGCAGGTATAATTCTTACAGCTGTGACAAAATAGCTTGCCAGAAGCCTTAGTTTCTCTTGGTTTCTGAAAAAATGGAAGTATCTTAAGACTACACTTTACCAACCACTACACAACTCGAAGCAAATACACAAAAAGGAAAGCCGGTGTTATTCCTTTCACATTAAGATTTTAGTCTTTGGGAGGTGGTTTTCCCCTAAACGTGCAGGTTGACCTGCCTTCAGTAGCAAAACTGCTGACTGAGCTGCCTGTTAGTGAAGAATTTATTCTTTCCAGCCCTTCGAGGCACTGTTTCTTTGTCTTCCTCTCTGTTTTAAGCCTACAGAAGGCTCTGTATTTTGACTGCGGCTTTCCCTCCTTATGCCTGCCAAGGACAGTTCCATGAAGTGCAGGACTGCCCTCCTGCAGCAGCAGCTCCTCACTGCCGGTGACACGCTGGGGTTGCTTTCTCTGGACACCATTCCCAGCCATCCCAACACACTCTGCCTCCTAACCCACGCCTCCCTTCCAGCGCCCACGTGCTTTCTGCCGCGGCCCAGGCCGTGGGGCGGCGCTGCCCGGCGGGTCCGATTAATTACTGGCACCAGTTTGTGTTTACCGATGCCATTCCCCGCGGGGGATTTATCGCCAAGGCACGCCGGGATTTGTGGTCCCGCCGGGCTCTCCCGCCCCGTGAGGACGCGCTCTGGCCGCGCGGCGCAGTTTGACCCTTCCGCCGCTCCGTACCCCCCGCCCGTTGCCGCGGCGCCGCTCGCCGCAGCACATTCCAGCGTAGGCGCCGCGGCGCGGAGGGGCGTGTCCTTCTTCCGGGCCTGCCCCGCACACTGCCTGAACTGAAAAGCGCGTTCCTTGGCTCGTCGCGGGCTCCTGTCCCACAGGAACAATCCGATGCCCGTCCTCGGACCCGCGTATCGGTTTGGCGATGCTGCCCGGCTCGGTGGATGGGCGGAGGCTATGTCGGGAGGGTGCGGCGGCGGTCAGGCAGGGAGGTAGGCCGCCCGAGGGAAGCCGGGTGAAGCGCGAGTCCGGGGGCCTGCCCCGCCCGGGCCCCGCCCTGACATGCCAACCCGGCAGCCGGCGGCGCAGCAGCAGCGAGCGCCGTGCGTGGGGCCGGGGCCGCGGGCAGGGGGCGGCTGGGAGCGAGGGAGGGGAGGGGAGAAGGAAGAGGGAGAGGGAGAAGGGGACGGGGACGGTGAGGGGGGCTGGAGCGGCAGGGGCTCACACCCCCCAGCGCAGGGGGGAGTGTGAGGGTTGAGCGCCCTCCCCGCCGGGCCGGGCCGGGCCGGGCTGGGCCGGAGGGGGGTCTGGCGGGAGTGTGGGTGCCGGTGGTGGCGCTGAGTACCGCTGTCGCGCAGGTCCCACCCCCGTGCCCCGCCGCAGGATGGAGTTCGAGCTGCTGGAGAACGACGTGCTGGAGTCGCTGGAGGACCTGGGGTAGGTGTGCGGGGCGCGCCCGGTGCGCAGCGGGAGCGGCAGGGCATCCTTGCTCGCCGCCCGGCAGGGCCGTGGCGCAGGGAAGCGCCTGGAACAGCCCCTTTTCTCCAGAGCTACCCCCAGAGCGGGGCCGGCGTGGTGCTCCAAGGGCAGGAGGGCCGGTTTTCAGCGGACGTTTCACTTCTCCCTGCGTAGGGGTCTTCGTGACTCATGTAGTGCCGTGTCGTCGGTGACCCCTCTGTTGGGACAGAGCGGTCCTGGCTGGGGGCGGGAAGGAATAAAGAGGCCTTTTGAGATAAGTCAGACAAGAAGAAAACTTCAGCTTCTATATTTAGTGGGGGTAAAGAAGGGGAAAAGAATTGCAAATGACAGTGTTTTTCCCCTTCACATTTTTTTAATATTATAGTATAGCACAGAAAACTTCTGCTGTTCGAACCTGTTACTTTGTTAATATACAAATGAAAGGGAGAGCATTGAGAACATGCCCGGCCGTGAGCTCTCGTGTCTGTAAACTGTTGAGAGTTCAGAGGGGAGGCAGCTACAATTTCACTGCTGCTGGTCCTATGCAAACAGCTGTATTTACTCACCTTGGCCACATTCCCATAAATCACTTTGTGGCTAGAGTCATTATGCTCCAACAAAGATTATATTTGCAGGCTAAGGTGGTGATGGTAGTTCCAAAGCTTGACAGATAGGCTTCTGTTTTGGCAGGTATTTCTCTGACGGAAATGTGAAAAGGTCACTTTGCTGCGGTGAACACACTGTGAGCAGCTTTTTTCTGTTGTATGTTAAGAAGGATATCAGTGGCTTGGAGGAATTGTGATTTGTGTTCCTGTTCTTTGCAGTTATAGACAGAAAATGTTGTTGATTTTCGGTATCAATAAATAAAGTGAGCAGTGAAAGCAGATTAACAGATAAGTCATATCAACCAAGATTGGCAGCAGGGATTGAAAAGAAAATTTGGAGTACCAAAGACATGAGATTTCAACAGTATTGGTAACAAGTGGGAAAACTACTGCATGTATCTAAAGGACTTCTGTTTCCTGGTGTCTGGAAAGACTGGGCTGTTGGAGGTTTTGTGCTTTGGCAGTAGCTCCACAGTTCTTCATGGTTCAACTTATTTTTTCTAATCAGATAGTGAAGACATTTCTAATATATTAGTTGATTATTTTTTGATAGCACTGCACATCTAAGAGCTGTTTCTTTTTGCAGTTTCGCTCAAGGTGTTCAGATAGTGGCTTCTTGCCTTGTAAATCAGTTTGCTGAACTGTTGAAAAAGCAAACAGGCCAGATAACACAATGTTACCAAAAGAGGAGTGTAGCTGTAAAACATGTGCCTTTGGCAGGAATGGAAGCAAAAAGCTGCTTGCAGTCAGGCATCTGCAAGTTCGATTATTGGCCAGAGAGATGTGTAGCTGAAGTCATAATTATCATGCATAACACAGTCAAGATGCCATATTTGTCAAAGTTCTAGAAAAGGGGCCTCTGACATGACCAGTGACTTAAATCCTGATCCTGCCAAAGCAAAAGGCTTGTCTTCACTTCCTTTCTGCTTTGATCTATAACTGGATGCTTCTGTTCTGAGCCCCAGGTGTTCCTATACATGTGTGGGTCTGCAACCTCTGTGGGATGGGTCTTAAACTTGCTCTAATTAGCCACCTGGAAGTGTCCAGCCTCCTGTGGTCATGGAGCAGGGTTGTAAGACATCAGATTATTGCTTCCCACCAGCTGCTAGTAGATTAACTCTCAAGTCAAGCTGCTCTGTGAGGTAAAAGTTATTTTTGAGTGTGGCTTCATCATTTTAGTTGGCTGAAGTAACAGGCCATTACAGCAGAGGCCAAATCCTTTGTATGTGATGTTAAGCACAAGAGCAGAATGTGGCAAATAACCTTTCAATTTGTGCTCTTAGATTTGTATTTTCTTTTTTTTGCTCCTGAGGTTGCCCAAGGGTTGCCTGGACTCACTGGATTGTTTTGATTTAGTGGGTGACTTTACTCAGAAGTTTCAAAGAGGAATTTTGGTTGGTTATGTGCAGTTTTGGATGTCTTTCTGGGTTGGGTGCAGTATATTAAAATAGTATTGTGAAATTTTAAAATAATGCTCTGGTAAATTCTGATTTTGTGCTTCCACCTGGTTAAAAAGGCGGTCTTTTTCCTACTCTTTCTCCTTCCCCTGAGAGATTATCAGTATACAGATGTCCTGAAAAGATGCTTCTAAGATGTGGTCTGTAAACTCATACTTTCCTACATTACGTTGGATTTTTAGCTTACTTTATTTATGCTAAGGACTAATTCTATTTATTTTTCTTATGCCTATTTAGGGAGGTGGTTTTCAAAAGGAGATATTGTTATGCAGATCACTTTTGTAACATTTGTATCAAAGGCTTTGTTTTGCATGGCAACCCTTTAATACGTGATAGGAAATTACAGAAAAGATACCCTTGTTCAGCCATAATTATTCAACATACTGTAAAAACAGTATGTGGAGCTCAAGAATGACTCTATGAAATTGCCCTTTGGTGCTTGGATAGGTGTATTGCAAGTAACATCTTAAAGAGACGGCATGGTAACATTCTTGATATTTTGTGACAGTCTTTTTGGTAGTAAGCTAATGCACATGGAGTTTGCTCATGTTTTCAATGTAGCTTTTGTTGCAGTTCAGTGCACCACTTCTGGTGTTCAGCACTGCAGAAGTGTTGAGGGTGTAGCTCTCACTATGTATACAGCATAAAATAAATCTATCAAAGGACATGGTCACAGTAAACATTAATAAACTCTGCTCTTGTTTTATTTTTCAGTTACAAAGGTCCATTGTTAGATGATGGAGCGCTGGCTCAGGCAGTGTCTCAAGGAGCCAGTTCCCCTGAGTTCACCAAACTCTGTGCTTGGTTGGTGTCTGAGTTACGGCTGTTCTGTAAACTAGAGGAAAATGTTCAGGCAACTAACAGTAAGTAGTCCTAACTGTAGCACAAACATGCACTTAATATGTGTTCTGGGGTGTTGTAAAGATTAGGCCTCACAATATCTCTTGTGAAAAAAGGGTATTGTCAGCATGCAGACAGATTTTGGGTACTTTTCACCTCCAACTTCCTTAATGAACAGTCAGTAGAGATTGAAATAATAGTGGAGATCCAGTAGAGGTTGAAATAATAGTGGGGTTCAAAAAGTCTTTCTTCTGAAATTAGCTTTTTCTTCTAATTGTTTGATAGAGTTTCTTGAAGTTCTTAGATGCATTTGGGGAAATGTTAATGCTTGTGGTCTTTTTTGTTAGATCATGAGAATACTTTTATTTCAATGCTTTTGTTTGTAATTTTTATGTAAGAAATGCCTACTGTTCAACACTCTCATGACTACAGTAAGCCTGAACACATTTGTTTGTTTATCATTTCGGTGGAGTAAACAAACCTTAGTTTTCAAAAAAATGTTATTTTTGGTCAACTACTCATGATATTCTACAGATTAAGTTGTTAAATTGGTATGATAACCTGTGTTTCTTAATATCAAGTATATTATTAATTCATAATGCCTTTATGAGCTTAACTTTCTCTGTGGCCAAAGGTTACTGCCTTTCACCTCAACATCTCTTCTCCTTCTCACTGATTTTGACACGTTCATACTTTCTTCTTTGAATGTATTTCATTTCTTTTCTCTCTAACAATGCAGCATCTCACCTCTTCTAGTAGTGTAAGGTTCCTACTGTATGTTTTGCGTAAAAATACAATCCAGTAGTATTCTAACACCTGTTCCAAATTCTCTAAACACAGAGATAGAAACATGTTAGCTGACTACCATCAAGTCCTGCCTTCATTTTGTGTGCCTTGAGTTTGTAAATAACAGATGTTTGAGGTTGAAGTGCTATTTCAGAAGATAAAAAATGTTACCTCTCATTAATTGCTAGTTTTTTACTTAGAAAATTCAGATTAGTTTCAGTAATTTTGGACAGAAATATCAGTCAAAGGTTTGGTTTATGTGACTTAGTTTTTTTTAAAGGATATTGGTTTGAAATTAAAAAACAACCTGTTGACAAATGTGAACTTACAGTAGAAGTAGTAAAAACTCATAAGAACTCATAAACCATATTTATTATTCATGACCTTTTCAAAACTATGTAATACATTTATAGTGGGAAGTGTTAGTTGATATTTAAAATACACCTGTAAAATTTGTGATGTTTTTAGTATCACATTTCATTGTAGAAGTTGCCGGTACCTGTCTGTTGTAGCTGGAAAAAGCTGTCAGTGAAATGTCATTTTACAATGATGAAGAATATCATGGTTCCAGATAGGTTGCGCTGTGTCTTTCAGGAATGCACTTGAAATGTCTTTGAAAGAATGCTTTTGTCTTCCATTAAACCCAGGTTTTTAAATAGCTAATTCATTCTAATTGTAGCCCCATATATATTAACTGTAAACAAATTATTATCCTTTTCTTTCTAAGGCCCAAATGAAGCAGAAGAATTCCAGCTTGAAATGAGTGGGTTGCTGGCTGAAATGAACTGTCCATATGCATCATTAACATCAGGAGATGTGACAAAACGCCTTCATAATCAAAAGAACTGTCTCTTACTGCTTAGTAAGTTTAAAGGGTGCTTGCAAACAAGTCTGATTTTGTGCAAGTGTCATTGTATTGTTTCTTACACTTAATGGGATACTGTTTTGTTTACCACAATGTAGTTACCTAAAAATATGCATTATTTTTTCTGTAATTTACAGCATCAAAATATAATACTTCTGTGTTTGCCAGTCAGTATTTAATCAGTATATGATAGAAAAATATTCTGAGTATTAGCCTTTTTCACATCCATCAGGAAAAAGCCTGTCCTGTTATTTTCTCAAAAGGTGCACCAAAGAGGGAATAATTTGAAGACTTCTGCCAGAATGTAGCCACTGAATTTTATTTAGAATGGTTGTAAAAATGACCATGAACATCAGATACATCATCATTTTGGAGCCCCGAATGTGATGACTTGCAAGGTGCAACAAGACTTACATTTTCCTACAGTGAAAAAAATCGGAATCGTTGTGAAAAAGAAAATGTTTTATCCCAACTCCCAGTTCTTTTCATCATCTTCCTTTGTAAATAGTTTCAGTGGTGCTTTCTGCTGTGGTGATGTCCTCTGTTTTCCACCCAGCTGATCTCAATAGCGAAATTGGTTTTATTTCTGCTTAGGAAGTGTTAGAGGAAAAGCAATAGTACTTGAATTTGTAAAAAGTGTGTTACACTGATTCACATTAAAAAAACCCCGAAAAGCGTCAGAAATTGTAGTACTAATTTTAATCTTTAACATGAATGTTTTATTTGCTTCCTCAGTTGCTACTGATTTGTTAAGTTTTCAAAACAGAAATTTAGTTTTGCCTTGAACTGAGATGTAAGAAATTAATTACACAGTAGGTTCCTCTATTTCAACAGTAGGAGAAAGATGAATAGACTTAATCTGAAATTTTTTTTATAGTATGTTCAAAAATGTGAGATGAAATGAGGTAGTTGCTACATTTTAAGATATTTTGTAGCTCAAACAATCTGCCCTTCAGCTTATTTTCTGTAAGCCAAGCCATTCAATAAGTTTGCCTTGTCTGTGACACACAGTTTATCCAAGAGATCCTCTGTGATGTACGTTTTGGTAATATAAGGCCATGTTGAGTAGCTGAACTCTGGTATCCCATCTGGTAGGAATGCTGTGTTTACTGTCAAATGTGAAATTCCAATAATGCCAGACTCCTTTTTTGTGTACCATGATAGTTGCATAGCTTTCTTTAACTGCATTAAGCAAACTTATTAGGTATCCTCTTGTATGTGAGCCATAAAACTAGAGTTTTTTAGGAGAGACAGAATAACACTCTGTAATGAAATGCCAGGCTATTTTGCATTTTAACCAAATGCAGCACAGTTTATACCAATTGGAAGATGTAGCAGTATTGCTGGGAGAGGAAAGCACCAAGTAAATGTAAGTAGTTAGTATTGATTGTCTTGGTTTGCAGCAGGACTAGAATACAATATTAGGTACTGGTATCTGCAAAAATAAAAAGTGCAAGTTTCAGGTTGGTTCAGAAAAGATCTGCTAAAAAGACTCCTCTGAGGACCATCTGTCTTACAGTGATACAGTTAAAAATGTCAGTCATTGTCAGAGGAGGTTGAAGGTAGCTTAACTGTGATCTCTGAATTCTTCAAACAAAATTCTTCTGTTAGTTTCTTTTTCAGGAGGCCTAAAAAGAGTGTAAATAACTGAAAGTTCAATGTAACAAAAATCTGTATGAAGTACTGTTGAAAGAATTTACAAAGGATTCTTCACTGCTTTACATATTCTAAGTATTTTCTACTTTATAAAGTGTTCTGTGTCTTTAGCGGAAGACATTGTAGAAATTTAGAAGAAATTCTAGAGATCATTAAGGTTCTGGGTTCTTGTCTTAATCTTTTTATCTGTCCCAATTTTATAAGTAGTAAGCTGCTCTTGTATAGCAATGGGTGTGTACTTTCCCGCTCACAAGTCTGTCTTCAGTATCGGTTTTTCAGTCCTTATTTTTAGAAATATTTATTTACACTATTGCTATGGTCACCCAGTGTGATTCATGATAAAAGTGTTGGGTAAACCTTTGCATTTTTTTTAATTCAAGCTGTAAAATTGTGACAACTGCAGAAAAGGCTGTTATATCACTGTAAGTTTAGATCACTAATACCTGATGCTGAAATTTTGGATGTATATCATGTTCAGAAATGGTGATTTGGATTTTTCTTTTTTTGTTTGATAAAGGGAGTTCTAATGTGGTGGCAGGCTCTTGCAGTTGTGATATTGAGGAGAACTGCAGGCATTCTAGTTTCTATTTTCAGTTAAAGCCTTCCTTTCTGAAGTTATTGTAAACTGGAATTCTCAATAGTACCTTTAGCTGGGATTATTTTTCCACTCTACATTTTGCCTGAGGAGGTAGAGGAGATTCCTTCAACATTTCACTTGTCTTTACTTGTTTCCTTGCTTTGTTTCCTAGAGCCTCAAGGAGTGCTTGCTTGTCTCCCCTAAAGTGCATATTCCATTCATCTGGCTTGTTTCCATGTTCACTGTTTCCTGTCTTCGCTCTTTTGTACTCTGGAATTAACACCTGCTGGAATCATAGGGATTTTTTCCAGGCTTTAATTGGTTGTACTAAACCTGTCCTCTGTTGTTGTGTTTCTAGCATTGGACTAGTGATTATTAGAAATGAGAGTTGTGTGGATGCAAAAGTTCTAGCCCTCACTTTTTCTGAAACAGTCCATTTGCATATTTGTTGGTTGTAAGCACTTGAGTTTTCACTGGTTCTAAATAATTTACCTTTGTGTATCTGATGCTCAAATCTAATTTTTCTTACCCCAGCATACCTCATCTCAGAACTGGAAGCTGCCAGAATGCTGTGTGTGAATGCTCCTCCTAAAAAAGCACAGGAAGGAGGTGGCAGTGAAGTCTTTCAGGAGCTAAAAGGCATATGTATTGCTTTAGGCATGTCCAAGCCTCCTGCGAACATAACGATGTTCCAGTTCTTCAGTGGAATTGAAAAAAAGGTAAGATCCAAAGAGGGAAAATTTGTAATATTATGCTACTGTTTTGATGGAAAATAATTCTGCTACCTGTGTGTGATTTGCTGCTTGTGAAACTCCAATCTTTGAATTGTGAGTGTTAGTATGTTTTAATGAGTACACCAGGAGTCAGGATTTTGAAAATGAATTTAAAGGCTTTTTCCATGCCAAGGCACAACATCATGGACTACTGCTATTGCTGCCTTCCAGGGAGACTGCTCTAGGTTTCATGCCATCACTTGTTGCAGAAGACCTGAAAAATGCTGAGCTTAGGCCTCAGGAAGAATGTTAAAGAGAAATGTTTTCCAAGAAATATACACCTAAACTGATTTTTACAGGAACCTAATGTTTTAAAAATGTTTATGTTAAGTGGTGGTGTAACTAAAGTTTACACCTTTTCCCTAAGGCTTCATCAGTTCTTGTGATTCCATTTATTTTTGTTCTTTACATGTGTGTGTTCTCCAGGCTGTCATGATTTTTTTAAAAAGAAATTTACTTTTGTTTGAGAAATTTTTATAAAGCAGAGAAATGAAATGGAA
Organism: Campylorhamphus procurvoides; assembly: GCA_013396655.1. Taxonomy (NCBI): domain Eukaryota; kingdom Metazoa; phylum Chordata; class Aves; order Passeriformes; family Dendrocolaptidae; genus Campylorhamphus; species Campylorhamphus procurvoides. The sequence goes on from WBMV01004761.1 coordinate 919,099, forward strand.
TGGACTGTCCAGTGCACAGACCAAGAGTGGTGGTCAGAAATCTTATAAGTCACATTTAATAACAGAACAGCAGAAGAGAACCTGTTTAAAGAACATATATTATTGCAAAGCTCCCCCAAATACTTTCAGAGTTTGACTGACCTGTTAGTTGCATTGTGCTTAAACAAATCCAAGCGACTGAAATAGTGTTCCATTTCTTTGCAAGATGCCGGTTTGGTTTGACCTGTTTAAGACGAGGAGGAAGATGCTTTTTGCATCACAAGTCCAGGGTGTAGAATGGAAGCAGTTTGGTTTTGGGTTTTAGCATTGTCGTGGGCACTAAATAGACACACAAGAAATCTGTACTTCCATTTTCTATAAAGGGTAGAAAATACTCATAGCAATGAACAATGCTAGCAAGCTTTGCTGTTTACAGAGACTATAAAAATACAGGATACAAAGCAATCTAGGAATTCCATTATGTTTTACTAATATACTTTTCGTTTATGTTGTCTTGTAAGGTTAAATGAATGTTATCTCAATGACATTTTAAAAAAAACCCTGAACAGTCCTTACAGCCTAATAAAACACACCAAGAATCTCTAACCTACAGGTTTTTTTAGAAATCATAGAGGTGTAATATTTACAGTCCACGCACCTCAGATGTTGATATGATTTGAGGAAACAGTAAATCTGACTAGTAACTGAGAAACTTACTTCACTTTGTAAATGAAAATACATCACTAAGTCAAGCAAAATGTGAAAACTTCAGTAATGGTGAAAATTTTGCTCTTGACTGTAAGATGATGGTTATAACAAGAGATCCCTCTAAAGTTCTGTGGTTTTTGAAAAGTGAGTCTTAGAATGGCAGTGTTTTGATTTAACGTGAAAATCAAGATACTTTTTTCTTTGCACATACACAGTACACTTTTGAGTAGGATCTTTGTATAATTCACTGTCTTTGTTAATGACCCACCACATTAAAAAAAGAAACTGTTAATACTTGAATGAACTGTTACTTCTGCTGTTTGATAGAACTTAGGTTAAAATCTTCAAGTTAAGTAAATTTGGCTCAGCAGCATTGGAAAAGTAGGTCACTGAATGTCTTAAATCACCTGCTGGAATGAATAGCAAGAAAGTTGAAAAATGTGGGTTTGCAGCAGAGAGGTGAAGTTGTTTTGTTTGGGTTTTCTTCCAACCTACTTTGTTCCAAATTTTTGGTCACTGCTACTGCATTTCTTACCCCTGAAGTCCTCAGAAATTTTGAGATGTGATAGATAATCTAGGTTGTGCCCAAACTTTTAAAATGCAAGTTAAATTAAATATTTTCTCCTTTTGTTGTAAAGAGGGATCCTTCTTTATGTTGTGCTGTATTTCACATAGTCTTAATACAACCTTTTTGATAGAAATGTGTGGGGTTTTCTGAATTAAAGAGATGATGTGTAGAATAATGCCTCTGTCTTCAAGAGTAGCTGTACTTCATGGTATCTTTCTGTTTTAACTGTAGATCTACTCTATAGTCCCTTCTCTTAATTTTTGAATAGTTAGAGCTGAGACTACCAGAAATACAGAAGTGGCTGCTTTCCAAAAGAAGTGTGCTTGGTCCGTTATTATGGAAAAAACAACTTGATACTGGAGGCTGCTCTGTCATGGCTTTGTCAGTCCAACAGTCCTCTCCTTTAATTTGAATCTTGAAAAGCTAATTTTTTTAGCTGATGCTTATATTTTTTTATGTCTCCTAACAGCTGAAGGAAACTCTAGCAAAAGTTCCACCTAATCATGTTGGAAAACCTTTATTGAAAAAACAACTGGGACCAGCTCACTGGGTGAGTAGTTGCAGGTATTATTGCCCGTTGCCCTTTTTCAGGTATACAAAGCATTCATTTTGATTCTGTGTGTTGCAGTATGATTTTTCTTTCTGAAGATAAGACAATTTCTTGCAGTACAACATATATGTTGGTACAATAAATGTTCAGCAGAAGCTAAGATTTCAGACTCACGAATCTGTATGTCCAGGTGCAGGCTAAACTTTTCCAAAACAAGGGGGGTTTACAGTGGTGGTGCTGACCAGCATGCTTGTGCAATAGCTTAAACCTTCCTCTCTTTCCCTTTGCCAGCACTGTCTGCGTGACATAGCCTTGCTGAAACGGTGTCACATCCCCTCCTGTGGTTTCTTTGTAGCTAACCTGTGGGTCTGTCCATAATTTTCTCCTCTTTCTCTCATCTGGAGTAGTCTGCTTCCTTCATAGCCTCTCCAAGAGGCATTGAGTATGCAGATGGGAGCTGGGAGGGGCTGTACACACAGAGCTGCAGAGCTGTGATCGTTTCCAGCTGGGAGTTGTCACCTGCCCTTCTAGGAGGATGGTGCCTGGGTTAAACATTGCTGCTGCACTGGCACGAAGCTGTGACTATTGCTGCAAGACTGCAAGTCTCTCTTGTTGCTTAAGGCTGACGATCATCTACTCCCAACAGTCTCCTTCCTTCAGTGGTTGTTTTGAGACTGAAAGTGGGTCTGACCACCTTGGTCCAGCCAGGCTACAATCAGTACATAAATTATTTCCCTAATGTCACCTGTTAAACTGACTAGATCACTGTCTGCTACCAGGTGTGTTTCTCATGATGGCTTTTTCTTGTTGGGCACTTTGTTGTCTTGCTTGTATGCAGATTGTGCTTTTATCAAGATTATCTTACAGCACTTTACTTACTTTTTTCCTTCTATCTTTGTCCCTAAGCTTAATACTTTCTAAGAAGGCAGGGACACCCTGGTCTTACGTATGCCCTTGCTTCAGCTTGTTGCCTGTAGTATTTTCTCACTTTTGCCTCTCTGAGCTGACCATTGTTGAGAAATGCTTCAGCAGTGCATGTGCAGTTTTTACGGCCCTCCTGAAAAAGACAGCTGTGCTGCTAGAAATGGTAGGAGGCTGATCTTGAGGATAACAGAGCCTTTGAAGCCTTCAGGAAAGTAACATCAGCAGGCATAGCTTGGCTGTGAGGCCATTTGACAAGGCAGATATTTGCAGTCTTAAGCCCTGCATAGTGTCTCTGTCTTACTCTCTTCCATCCACATAGTTTACCAAGTAGAAGCATTTTATCTGTAATCTACAGGTTATGTTTGCAAATTTTTGTTTCAGGAAAAAATTGAAGCAATTAATCAAGCCATAGTCAATGAATATGAAGTCCGAAGAAAACTGTTAGTCAAACGTTTGGATGTTACTGTGCAGTCCTTTGGCTGGTCAGACAGAGCTAAGGTACAAATGACTTGCTGTGAAGTTGTATAAAGCTTTATAAGTATCTCTAGAAAACCGCATCATTGTTTCATCCTTCATGAGGAAAAAAATAATCACAGGGGTTGTCTGGTTTTGTTTTGAGTTTCTGAAGAAGTGTATGACAATGTAAGATGACTAAAAAAAATTTACTTAAAACTGATTTGTTGGATTTTAAAACAGTATGTAAAATGAGAAGACTAGACAGTGTGTAACTATACAACAAAGCCACTGGAAAAAAATAGAGGTTACTGATCCAGCCATGTGCTTTCAGAGTACCATAATGTGAAACATTAAGTGCTGTCTCTCTGTGATGGTGGAAAAACATCTTCCTGTTGACCATCCCTTATCTTACTTTGTGCTGTCCACAGTGAGCAGATTTCCTTATCTCAAAGTGTGTCTGCAAGCACAACTCCACAGATGCACATGAGAAAAGCTGCTAAGGCACTACTTGTTCTTACCTCATAGACAGGGTAATATTTTATGTGCTTCTTTTGTCTTTGAACCGTGCAAGTGGCTGTGACATGAGATCTGTTCTCTCTTGAGTATGTGGTACATATTCTGCCTTTAAAAATAATTACATGGTTTCCTTACTTACTGTGTTTCATAGTGAAAAATAAATTACAAGATTTAAAAACTACTACATACAATTTATTTTCTGGGACTAAACCAGAGATGCTAGCATGCTGTTAGTTATAATGCTGGCAGTGTTTGAGATTGAGTTATTAGTGCTAAACTGTGACACACAGAATCATCAATTGTTTTTTCTTGATTAATTTTTTAATCAAAAAGCAGCTGTACTTTAATAATAAACTGCAACCTGTCCCCTTTCCTGTTTAGTCACCCGAGTAGAACCTTCTACTGGTGTACTGTCTATTTAAACTTGTATTCATCAGGTTTTTTAGTAGATGATTGAAGAACTAGCTGTTTGAATATTTTAATAGTGAATAAAAATGAGCATAAGCATGGATTATGTTTAAAAAACAGAGACTTCTAATTGTGTTATAGCTTTGACTTTCATATCCATGCATGTTTGGGTTTTTTTCCTAGGAGAATTCATAGGTGTTTTTGAACTTGACTAGCTACAAGAAGTCTTTTTGTAAAACCCACAAATTGTGTATGCACATTTATATCTCTTGAAATGCAAATCTAATTTTTTTTCCAACAAAAATAACAAAACAACAATACAAAATTGGAGAATGTGTCTAGTATTCCAGAAATGCCATCCCATTTATTTTAATGGTAACTTTTATCATTATGGTACCATTTTCTTTTTTATTTGAAAGCATCAAAATACAGTAGTATGACTAAACAGCCGCTTCTTCAGATAGTAGAAACAGCAAAGAAAAACCTACTTTGTAGTCTATTATTAGGAGATTTTTAAGTTAAAATTTCAAGTTTCACCTAAAACAATATCATAGCACCAAAGTACTGTGCTCAGAGCTCAGTCAGGCTTGCCAGGGAAAAACATACTAGTACTCTGGTGAATACTTTTGCTTCTCCTATCTTTAGCCAGTGTCATGTTCCAATTTTTTGCCTTTAGGTAGAAAATAGGGTTTTAAAATGTGCTCCTTAATTTTTTGCCCTGTTGAGATATGCTGGAAAACCCAGTTTACCTGTCCTCCAAACAAAAAGCACTCCTTTTGTGTGTATTCAGATTGCAATCTGGTTTATCCTAACTATAGTATAACTATCGTAAATAGTATAATGTGCATCACACATTATGCTCTGTTGGTAACTGAAGAGAGATGTAACTTGTGTAATAGCTCATGGCTGGTAGCACAGATTTCTCTTGTTTGTCACCTGGAAAACTTTTGAGGTGTTCAAAGCTGCCAAAATGGTTAATGTTGAAAGGCAGTAGAGAAAGAGCGACGGCATACAAGGCAAGGTTGAATGTAGGATCTCATTTCTAGCTTAGGCATTAAATTTTCAAGACAAAGAACAGAATTACAACAAGCACTTAAAAGCTTTAGTTCTGCCTGTGCCTCTTGTTGCCTGGTCTGTGTGAAGAAGCTTACTGGAATGAAGAGTGGAAAGAGTTAACCTTTTTCTGCTGATGAAGTGTTGCAAATGAGGTGATGCTAGCCTTACTGGAATGGGTGTGGGTCTGGGGCCTAAACATAGGTGTTTCAGTATCTTCTAGATGTTAGCAGTAATTCATATAACTATATTGCACACTTCTATTCTGTGTTTGACTGCCTAAAAGTTACACAATCTGCATGTATATACTGTTAAAATTGTCAGCTCATCGGTGCCTTGACAGTTCAGTCAGAATAGTGTTTCCTGTTTACTTAAGAAATTGATTTGATAAATGCTAGCTTTGTTGCATTAATTCTTAGTTACAAAGTGGTTCTATATTAACTTTTTGTTCCATCTGCAGTAGTGGCTAGCTCCTTAGTGCTGATTTGATTATTTTGGTGAGATGTCCCATTGTTTTAGCTGACTGGTTTTTTTTTTTTTCTTCTCTCCAACAGAGTCAAACAGAAAAACTGGCTAAAGTCTACCAGCCAAAACGTGCCCTCTTATCTACTAAGTGCACTATATCCATTGCAAATCTCTTGGCAGCTCGGCAAGATCTGTCAAAGATTATGAGAACGAGCAGCGGGTCCATCCGAGAAAAGACTGCATGTGCCATTAATAAGGTACCTTTGGTGACAGGTGGCTTGTTCTGTTAGGAATATTTAAGTAATTTGAATGTAGTAATAAATACTAATAATTTTTTTTTAGGATTTTAAGTGAAATTTGGAAATAAAGGATAAGAAACTTGGTGTTATATATTCCAGGCGATGCATCAGTGCATTATGAACACTGCAATTTCAGGAACAGGATTTAGACTAAACAATTTACTTTGTTTCAAAAGTCACGATTTTACAGGAGTAATAGGCTCACAAAAGCACATGTACGGAACATGAAGTCCAGTAGCTATGTACAGCAGTGTACTTGGTGCTTTAACAGTTGTCGGTATAGCTGCATGCTCTTCTACCTTCTGAGTACCAACTGCACTTCAGCTAAAGCTCTAATTAATTTAGGAAAGAGTAGTGGTGTGCTGATTTGACCACAGCCCATCCACCCCAAATAATTTCTGTGCCTTTTTAGTGTTGTTGGGAGTGTAAAAAATGAAGTGGTAAGACTATCATCAGGCTGTATTCATGTTTTATTAGGAATGCAATACTGCCCTGCTGACGATCCATATTCTGTTGATTTACCTCCCTTACAAATATTAAATGTTTTCCAAGACAGTAACATAAAATAAGTAGCCTGCTTTTGTTGAAATTCTTTTGTTATATTGTTTTAAAATGTGAAGCAGTGCAAATGTCCTGTTCCATTTTAAGTCTTGCTAAATTCGTAAGTCACACTATCCTTGGACTGCTGAAGACTTCTAGAGTCTTGCACAACTCTGATTAGTACTGTGTGACATCTCTCTGTTGTTGTGTAAGTTTTTGCATGTCCTTACCGGATAATTGAATTCTTTGCCCTTCATTTACCAAGTCAATGGTTTCTACAGCAATTCAGAGCACTAGTTAGGAGCCTGTGTTGCTGCTGTACCTACGCTTGTTTGAGATTAGTCTGCGCTAGTAAACAGTTGAGAGGCTTTTTTGGTGCTGCCCATGCTGGTGTGCTTGCTGAGTGAAAAAAACCACAGATCTCCTGAGTTGTCTAGTTAGCAGTGCTTCAAGTACTAGGTAATCTCTGTTTAATTTTTATTTACTGGAGGCAGAGGTATGTTATATTCAAACAGACAAGTTTGCCTCTGGATGTGAAAACCTTGGAGTGGCTGCTGTTTGTGTTTATCAGTAACTGTGACTCTTGTGATGTGTTACAACTTGTATTGCAGTTCTCCCTTTCCCTTTGCAGGTGCTAATGGGCAGAGTGCCTGACAGAGGAGGAAGGCCCAATGAAATTGAACCACCACCTCCTGAGATGCCACCGTGGCAGAAAAGACCAGAGGGTGGTCCACAACAGGGCGGTGGCAGAGGAGGAAGAGGTGGCTACGAATCTTCCTATGGAGGGCGAGGAGGTTATGATCATGGGGGTCACGACCGAGGAGGAAGAGGAGGCTATGACTCTTCATATGGAGGGCGAGGAGGTCATGAACAAGGAAGCCATGATCGAGGGGGACGAGGAGGACGTGGTGGTTATGATCATGGTGGCAGAGGAGGCGGAAGAGGAAACAAGCTCCAAGGAGGCTGGACAGATGGTGGAAGTGGTGGCTACCAGGATGGCAGCTACAGGGAGAGCAACTACAGAGATGCAGGTTTTCAAACAGGTGGCTACCATGGTGGTGGTGGCGGCTACCAAGGAGGAGGCTATGGTGGCTACCAGTCGTCTTCTTATTCTGGAAGTGGCTACCAAGGGGGTGGTGGTGGCGGCTACCAGCAAGACAACAGATACCAAGATGGTGGGTCCCACAGTGACCGAGGGGGTGGGCGTGGAGGAGGAAGGGGTGGCCGTGGCGGTCGTGGTGGCCGTGGAGGTCAAGGAGGTGGCTGGGGGGGCAGAGGTGGACAGAACTTTAATCAAGGAGGGCAGTTTGAGCAGCACTTCCAGCATGGAGGTTATCAGTATAACCAGTCTGGCTTTGGACAAGGAAGACACTTCACCAGCTGAGGCTGCTAAAAAACTTACACTTCAGCAGAGCTCACGTAATAGAAACCTGGTTTCAGAGGCCTGACTTAGTTGCTGCTTGAATTAGTACAGGTTTGTACATGGCAGGTAGAATCTTTGGGTGGGATGTTTTCTGCTGAGCAAAGTATAACTTTGTGTAGACCTCTCCTCCCCACCTGCCTCCAACCTGTCTGACTTAAAGGCATCATCACTATCCACTGCACCCTAAACATCATCTAACAGCCATGCTTTTTGGATGTCAGACTGGTTCCCTCTGCTCAAAACACTTATGTTCTGAATCTGCCTGCTAAGTTTGCCTTCCATTTTGATTTAGAGAAATACCCAAGACCTGTCAAATTTGTCTATTGTAATACACGCTAGATTTGCTGCATTTCCTCCCCTCAAATCATTGTTCAAATACATGTTCTAAAACCAGTTTTGAGTATTGCTTTTTGATTTGCTGAACTCTTGTTTTAGTCACGCTGACATTACACACATGTGCATGTACACACTATGAACTCCCTCTGACAAACAGGTTTCTTGGTCTATTATATGAGCTCTACTGTGGATGCCATGTTCAGTAGCCTTATCTCCTGCTAAACAAAGTTTTCCCACCCGCTCAACTCTGAAGACTGACCGCCGCCAAAATCTGCAAAGATCATTTCAAACTAAGCTAAATTGTGAACTGATAGTGTGTGTAGGCCTGTAGTTAGGTGTAGCAATTCAAACTGACCTGCATCCATCCAAAACAAGTTGCTCCTCCTCCAAACCTAATTTTTACTTGAAATCAGCTAGAAGAAATGACAAACTGAAGTTTATTTTATTTGCAAGTTAATACCACTGGCTCAGCAAATGTAGGGCAATTTGTTTTGGGGGTTGTCTCTTTAAAGAAATGCACTACGGCCTGGGAAAATTAGTTCCTGCCTGGAGGAAGCCCTTTTATTATTGCTGCAGAAAACAAAACCTGGCTGAGTTTGGTGTTCTGATGTTTGGGTTTTTTTCTTTACTGAAAGCCACATAATGCTTCTTGCTGGGTTTTTTGTGTACATAAACATTGTCAAGCTGTGAAAGAAAATGGCTGAAGGTGTGCTGTTGTATAAAAGGTGAGCAATAAAAGTATCTGTATGTTCCCTTTGCTTTAGTTTCTTTTCCTTGGTGTAGTAAAAAGCAGTTACTACAGTAGCTGGAAATTCATGGGGATTTCTATCTGCTGCATCTATTTTACATTTTAATCTATTTTAGATTTTGTCATCATTCCAGCTGTAATGTGGATTCTGCCAGAACAGGAGTAGATGGGAGGAACTGATCTTCAGTTGCTCTGAGTTTTATTCTGTTTCTCTCTCTGAACTGGTGTAGCAGCATATAGTACTGTCTCTTGCTGTGTAAAATTCTTAGGCTGTGTGAGCATCTGTCTCCCAAGTTTTGCTCCTGCATGCCATGTGAACATGGTATGCTGCTTCTGGGAATGCTCCTTGTGCTTTGCAGCCTCGTGGAAATGTATGTTCCTGCTACTGTGCTCAAATCACTGTAGCAGAGGCCATGCTGATGGCATCATCTACTTGACATATCCATGGGTCCAAATCCAGATTGATGCAGACAGGAGTTCCTTGGGTTACAGTAATTGCACAAGTATTTGAGAGAGTCTGTAAAGCTGATGGTGCTGTAATTCAAGCTAATCACGTAAGTAAGCTGATAAATGTTGCTTAGAACCTATTTGCCTGTATTTTGTTCCACACTCAACCTGAAAATCTGTTTAATTTATTGCGGCCACTAGATGCTGCTAATGATTCATGGGTTGGAAGCGAAACTTCCTGTGAACGGCACTTGTGAATCTGACTTAATGGTTCTTCTCCTTTAGTGTTTCAAACAAATTTAACAAGCCTGACCAGGGAAGAGCTTTCTATATTAAATCCAGGTCTTTGAGGATCACTGATATATATCTCTGCATAATACCATTCAAATGAGCATCGAAAACTGAATGTTGCTGCTTCACAAAGATATTGATAGTTTCTTACAGCAGCATTCTTCAAGAAGGTATCTCCCTTGTGGCATCATACCTTGTGAGCATCAGATGGTGACTAGCTGCATTGATGCAAAAATAATTGGTGAGGGGTTTTAAGAATTAAGATTCCTACAGCTCCATTACAGCTGGTAAATGTAGAGAGATTGACAGAGTTTGAGAGGCTTTTGCTGAGAATGTAATGTCTTCAACCAGGCAGCTTCTGCTTTTCTTCAGGCTTCTCACTGCAAATAGGCTGATGTTTTCTGTCAGTGCATTAGAGTGCTGTAAACTTGTTCCTAGGAAGAGGGAGCCCAGGAGGCTTTTCAGAGAGTGCCTAGCTGAGTTGCATCAGCACCTTCAGAGATTTCTTTCTGTGCCAGAGCTGCCAGTCCCTCTGTAAGGCTATGGCTGTTGCTGCAGTGGACAGTCTCATCTTTGCACACTATGACTTGATGCTGGGGTGGGAGTGTAGAGCTTCCCCTTCCTCATTCCAGATGTTGCTTCTCCTCCTCCCTCTTCCAGGACTTAGGGTAAGCCTAGTCTCACTCTATTGCTATTTGAGGGGGAAAGTTAAAAAAAAAAAATCAGAAGGTGGAAAAACAGGAGGCTTTACTTTTCCAACAGGAAAGAAAACACTTTGCTTCTGCCAGCTGTTGTTGTTTTTCCTTGCTCTATTGTTTCCTCCTGGTGTGCTGTGACTTCTTTGTTCCCCAGAGAAAACAAGCTTTGTATATGTAGAGAGAGCAGCTTTGATTACTGAAAGAAAACAGCCACTGCTTTGTTATTGTCTGTATGATACTCCGATATTTACTGTTTTCCAAAGATGATTCCTGCTGCACTGGAAGGAATCTCTAAAATAGAAGCTGGGAGAGGAGAGATGGGTTATGGAGATTATTAGACTGTGGTGGATTGGATATATATGAGCTCAATTTCATTTTGCATCACGATCAAAAGCAGAACTCTGGCAGATCAAGAAGGCAATTAAGTAAGAAAGCATTTATACAGAGGGAGCAGTGTTCATCCTTTTAGCCTTCCTGTTCCTCCCACTCTCCTTCCACAAGCTGTAGGCATCTTGTTCTGTTTTTTCCATCTGTCACTTTTCTTCAGCAACTTTTGTTTTCTAAAGGCCTCTCTTGCATTGTCCTTCCATTCCCTCTTAGCATCATCCTCTCTCAAGGATTGTCATCATGCAGGAACATAACTATTGGGAGCAGGGGACACACTTCCTTCCCACATCAGGTGCACTGGTATGTGACTTAGAATGCCATGATCTGTATGCACTGTGGTCACAGTTCAACTTTGCAGGTCTGAGGAACAGATAAAAATTTATTCCTTACTATGTGCACAGGGAAAGTGAATCAAGTTGAGCTTGCACCACTATGAATCACTTTTGCCCCAGAAAGCCTTTTGGCTTGTAGCTGTTCCCTGAGTAGTTTTGTCTTTAGTTGGCTGGTAATCCCTCAAAAAGCTTGATGAGATTCCTCTACTCCCCTTGCCAAAGCCCTGAAGTGTGCAGCTCCATGATGACGTGCCATGATGGCTGGTGGCCCCAGAGAGGTTCCTCAAGCTACTGGTTAGATTTCTCAGCCAGAGCATGTGGGTTACCTGCCTTGACACTTTGACTTTCTGTCTCCATTGAAATGCTGTTTGCATCTGAACTGGTGAAAGTGGCAAGTGCCTCAACCCACCTCTGGATTAATTAGAATGTAGACACTTGCCGGTCAAGTATCTAAGGTAGAACTGGGAAGAAGGGAAGCAAGATTCATGTCAGTAGATAGTTACAAGAAGTGGTTGGAGCTTGGAAAGTCCTGTGGCATAGGAGTAATCCCTGTCAGAGGTTATGGACCTAGGAAATGAAAATTAAACTGCTGAAGTGAGAAGAGTGGAGTGGGGAGTAAGAGGATTCTCACTAAGATCTGATAGCTCTTGGGTGTCCAAAAGACTCATGTTGGCTCTTAGGGTACTAAAAGTTAATCCAGCTCCCAGTTAGGTTAACAAAGAGCAGCAAACAAAATCCCTCAAATATCTGTTCATTGCACATGATTTATTCTTAGTTCTGCCATATTTGGGACTGCAGTAGAGCGTCCAGGTATTGTTGCTGCTAAAGACTTTCAGGCTTGTGATTCTGCTTCTCTGAACTTCTGATTTTCTTGGACAACAGGAATGCTACAGAGGTATCTATGCATTTTTAAGGTGTTAAGTGTGATTTAGCAGTTCCAAACAAGCTGGCTCCAAGCTTGCTTTATAAGCTTCCTAGCATGCCCTTAGGTAAGGGTCACACCAGTGTTGTGACTGAAGAGAAGTACACAGAGGTGTTTCCCCTGTGTAGGCTCAAAAATACTCTTGTGCTTGCTTGTTTCAGGTTATGCCTTTTCAAAGGGACACAAAATGAAAAAACAAGTGTGCTATTACCAGCTATAAACATTGCCTTCTCCCCTCTTTGGACGAAAATAAGTCACACCTCTAATGGCTTAACAAACAAGGGTAGAAGGGGAAAAAAATATTTTTCCTTTTGTTTACTTTGTGCTTTTTACAGCTCTGAGTGCTGTCAGTGTCATTGTTTCCCCTATATTGTCCAGTAATTTCCCCTCTTGTCCACGTGAGTCTTTCCCACAACAGAGGAGAGAAAAACAAGTACAAAAAGTAGGAAAACACTATTGTAAAACCAAAAGAAAGAGGGAGTCTGCCTGTGCTATGGGCAGGTGGAAGGTCATAACTCTTTTTCACACATGAAGCAGAGATGAAGGTGATAAGGACTCTTTAAACTTTCCGGCATTATCTCAACTCATGGAAAAAGCAGACTTTTTGGCTAAATTTCATACTTCCCTAGCAGTAGCCCTTTGCTGATGGCTTTTCTGTCTCCTAGGACCGATTGTCAGCAGCCGTAAACAGCACTTTAAAGTTCAGCACACAGATTTTCCACTGAATTTAGCCTGTTGGCTGCAGTGCTTATTTTGAAAATCCAGTTCAGATCAGTGCTTATAACTGAAAAACTTTTTCCAAGGTTGCATCAATTTCTACAGTGACCCTGGGTGGGCCAGCTCTTTTGTCAAGACTCTCTGGAGAGGTACTTGGAGCTATTTTTGGTGCTGTAGGGAGGCCCATCAGTTAGCAGGCTCATGCTGAATGAAGCAAACCTTGATTAGTTTTTTTTTTTTTTTGCTACAACAATCCTGAAACAACCACTTCTTGTCTCCACCAAATTTGCATTCAGATCTTCCTTCCTTCCTTTCTTCCTTCCTTCCCCCTCTGCTTGGTCTTCATTGGGATGCCCTTCCATTCTTGGTGTCACATAGAGGGGGAGAGGTCTCTTAGTATGTGTCTTCCTGCATTTACTCCCCATCTGTCTTCTTGTTCTGTTTTTGGTGGTGGTTGTGTTTTGGGGTTATTTTTGTTGTTTAATTTTGGGGTTGTTGTTGTTTGGTTTGTTTTGTTGTTTTTTTCCCCCCACCTGTGTCCAGGATCCTTCACATGCAACTATTTCCCATACAGATGTGTAAAGCTTCTGGAACTAGTGTCCAAGGCTGCAAGGACCCTCCTGTTGCTGCTCAGGCTTTCTCAGCCTAAGGCTTCCATGCTTCCCGTGAGGAAGACCTTGGGGGCTGTGTAGGGCATGCTTTCACTTTGGTTTCCACAGAGGTGACAGGCTGTTTAATTTTGGAAAAATGTAGAATTTTAGGTAGTGGCTGCAGCTCAGCTTATCTTCTGTACTAAAAGGAAAACAGTGTACCTTTCTCAGCTGGGGAAAATCCATGTTTGACTGGTTCCGGTCAGCAAGCCTCTTCTCCCCCCACCCCTGCCTGAGGAAGGTGCCTCTGAGGAGATACCTTCTGTCTAGGAAGATGTTTCTTTGTAAAGCTGTTTTTTTTCCTTTTAAAGCCTAAAAACTGGGTAAGACTGGGGGTTGCTGGGAGGGAGGGCAGAGGAGGGTGAGACTCTGAGGAGCTCTAGAGCAGAGGAGGAAGCTGCAGTTCAAATCTGAGTTTGCATTTCACTAGGAGGGAGCCAGGTGTCCCTGTGACTCTTTGAGAAGCACTCAGAGCTACTCTATAAAGTTGGAAGCAAAGCTGAAGCTCCCTTATATGCAACATGCTTTGCAAAGGTTTTACCCAAGCACAGAAAGTCCTAGTGTGTTTGGCTCAAACAGCCAAATAATCTCTCCCAGGGTCTATCCAAGCACTTGCATTTTTCACCTACTCTCATTGCTTGTATTCTTTGGCATTTGCAGACCGAGCTGTGAGTAAGGTTTGACATAATCTTCTTTCTTTCAACTGTGTGGTGTTGTTTGGGGTTCGTTTGTTTCATTTTTAAACAACTCTCTGTCGCCCCCCATGTTCCTTAAAATATCCTGAGACAGGAGAGAATGGATGGAGTGGAAGTATCCAGCATAACTTGGGATTGTATTTGACTTTAGCTACTTCATTAATCCAGCACTCTTGTCATTATGACGCACTTTCTCCTGGACACTCTCCTGGAATTGCTTTACTTCTAGCAGGCAGGATTTCACCCAGACCAGCAGAGACACATAGCTCAGGCAGGAACTCTGATGGCTGATGCCTTCTGTATTTTGTTAAGTCAGAGGGGCTGAACAAGAAACCCTTTGTTCCTTTGCCTAGATTGGGGAACTAAAACTGTTTTTGTGAAGAAAAGTCTTTCCTATGTTCAGAAGAAGATGCCAACTTGAAATAAGGAGTAAAAAAAGATGGTTTTTAATTTTACATTTTCAGGCCTCCTCACTGATAAAAAACCTCATGTTATACCAACTTCTTAAAATGTTTGTTCATGCCCTGTCAGGTCTCCCTACTCAAGTGCTTGCTGTGGATCAACGTTCTCCTGCAAACAGCCTGTGAATGCTGTTTTAATAAAATATTGCATTGTCTGTGATGAATCTATTCCATTTCAGGCAGCAAGGGCCGTGTATGCAAAAATAAAGCTGTGTTTCTGTCCAGTGTCTTTCTTGTTTTCCAATGGCCATGAACACTTACTGACAGCAACACACTTTTTGTTTCCCTTCTTTAAATGCCTGATGCAAAGGGTTTCCAACAGGAGCAGGCACTTGAAATTTTCACCTAGTCCTCTTTTTCATGAAGAATTGCAGGAAGAATTTATTTATGTACAGGGTTTTAAGCATTAGAATGTGGTGGAGTCACCGTCCCTGGAGGTGTTCAAGAAATGACTGGATGTGGTACTTAGTGCTATGATCTAGTTCATAGGGTGGTAATTGGTCAAAAGTTAGATTTTATGATCTTAGAGATCTTTTCCAGCCTAAATGGTTCTGTGATTCTCCTTGAAAGCTGCCATAATTTGCTTTAGAAGGATCAACTGTGTGAGCCTGCAGTTTACACTTGATCTGCAGCTGCTGCTGGGGAAAGCACCTAACTGACTGAAGTTACCAGGCTCACAAGAGATTTATTGATTAAATCAGTAAATCAAGAGCTATAACTAACTTTTAAAAGCCTGTAAGAAATGGGCTGAGGTCTACAGACTAAACACCAGTCAAAACTACGTGATGTTAAGAATGAAGTTGGACGTGAACATCTCATTTATAAAGCATTAAAAGGCTTATCTGAACAGATCCATCAACAGTCTGGATCATAACCAAACTTCTCTATTCAAATTCTGTACCACATCATTTTCATTGTGTGCAAGCTGTGCACTGTAACGGTATCTGTGTGGTCAGCCAGTTGTGACCTGTCACCTGACCCACCACAGGAAACAGAGACCATATTTTTGCTAATGCTTCTTCTTTGCCCACAGCAGTAAGGGTGCAGCGTGCTTCTGGCCTTCATCCTGCTTTGGAAATCAGTGATCCTGCAGTGCTTATTTCTCTTTAGTTTAAAACAATCGAAACATGTTATTTTTTAAAAATTTTTTTCTCCTCACAGATTTACCATTGTTACTAGTTGTGTTGGAAAACAGAATAAACCTGCAGAATTCAAGGTGCAAACCCGAGCAGGCATCATGTAGTCCCAGTACAGTTTGCAGTGAGGTTACAACAGAGGAGTGCAGCTGTCAGATTTGGTTAGGGAAGTCTATGCAATTACTCTCATCTTGAAGGATTATAACTTGATGAAGGGTGCAGTATCTTGAATATTGTAGGACATCTTATAACTGAGTGGTTTTAGTCAGAGTGTGTGCTACACTGTTCCCCCCCCACCCCACTCCCCACTTGTTTTTGTGAGAAGATTGGGTAAGAAAACTAACACGTGTGCCAATGTGGAACGTATATTTCAGGATTGAGCTTTGTGCTGTTTTGTTTTGTTTTTTCTCTCTTTTTCTGGGGGGATGAGGGCTGTGCTCCTTCAATAACTTAACGCTTCTGTGAAATGCAACTTCAGACCTCCTTTCCAGACCATTATAGATTCGGGTGCTAGATCCTACATCAGCAAACTGCTAATTTGGATAGTGCTCTTCAATACATTTAGTCCTAAGATGTACAGGTTGCTAACCAGAGAAAAATACCACATACAAATATATACACACACACTTAAAACCGAAGTGTTTATTGCATGCTAATGTTACCATAATCAGTGCTGGCAAAGATGACCCTTCTCTATCATGATGTAACCAGGCAAACACAAATTGTCTTGGAATTCCTTCAGTCTCGGCCACATGCTGCCTATTGGAAGGATACCCAGTCTGGGAACTGGTATCACTGTGCTGAACACCAATGCATTCACTGTAGCAATGTAAACACAGCCAAAATTCAAAACCCCAGGTGTGCAAAGAATTTTAGTATAGAGGACTTTGTGAAAGGTTTTCCTTTGAGATTTAATCAACACACACACCTACTTCTTTCCTTAAATGATCATTAGGAGCCTCTGAAAGGAGTGTTATCGAACAAACTTAGTTGCTTGGCTTGTGTCCTCCCCATTGTTGTTGCTGGCAGACATACCAAAATGATGCGGTACGTTTAAAGGAGGCCAAATATATCCTCACTGGCGTGTAGAGGAAGTTTCCACAGAAGTCATACGAAAGAAAACACTGAGTGCAGAGATCCATTCTGCTCTGCCTGTGCAATGTTCATCCAAATGGTTTACTCGTGAGAAAATAAATAGTGCTTTATAACACCTTTCAGCTAAGAAAACAGGGAAATGGTTGGATTTAAAAGTACGAGGTATAGGAATACTTCTTATGGCCACATGTGGTCTGTGACAGTCCATCAATGCTTGCTGTATTACAGTTGTCATCTTCAGTTTTCTGTGCCTCAGGGTGAGCAATCAGCTATCCTGTGAGCAAAAGAAAATAGGCATTTACATGCTGACAAAGATGGTCAATAAAAACTTGAGGATTTGGAATTATAAACTTTATGGGTGACAGCAACAGAAATCAGGCTGATATCCTTCCCTAGCATGGACTCCTTTATTTATCAGAATGTTAAGTTTTGTGAATCTATCATGAAGCTCAGAACTGTGCATTGCAAGGGTACAACAGCACAGAATTTGGCCACATATCTACCAGGCTATTTTAATGATTCTCAAAATGAAAAGTACCCAACTCCTAAAAAGCCCATACTGACACCAAAACCCAAATTCCCAGTTACAGTGTTGCAGGAAATGTGCACTGCAGTGCAGAAAACAGGTAGCTACACATGATTTGGCATTCTTCTGAAAGTAATTCTTGTGCAAGAGGCAACGACAAATTTGAATAAAAAGGTGTCCTGAAATCCATAAAATAACCTTATGAGACTTCAGATTGTAGCAGGTTTTAAACTGTCTTGGCTTCTTCTGGAACTCACCTCAGCTTCTTGTCTTTCTAGGAGGGTTTCTATTCCATTGTGATCCTGTGTATGTTGTGGGGCCTCGGCTTCTAGTTCTACATCAGCCTGTGTGCTGGGCTTTTCATTCTCCCACTTTGCAAAGCCTTTGTTCTTCCCAGCTTTTCCATGGAATTTGGACTTCATTTTGGGGAAAGTGTGGGAACCTGAATCGTTCCAGCCTGGCTCATGCCAGAGTGGTTCTGTCTGTGTTGCTTGGCTGGTGGTCACCCTCTGCAGCCGCACCGAAATTTTTCGTGAAGAGCCAGTGACGAGAGTGATAGCTCTGCCATCAAGGTCCTGGTGTTCTGCAGCAACACTGGGAAATTCAAATACTTCATCTTGGACTGAAAGAGAGAGTGGAATTGTTTATTTCAAATATTCTGTTTCAAGATCCTTTCAGAAAGATGGCTTAAGCCTGCGACGGGGAGGTAACCCCTTATACGAAGCAGTGGTATAATTAGCAATATCCATATGCTGCTTGGAAACTGTTTCTGGCCTTGTGTGCTCACATTTTCTTCTCTCACCATCTGTATGGCAGCACTAGAATTGTACCCTGTGTTTCCTTGCTCCTCAGTGACAAATAATGAGAAGTACAATTTAATTTCTTTTCAGCTGGGAGAGGGGTGCTGTAATCTGAGCACTGCACACAAGCCCTAGTCCAGTGGAAAGTACGTGTGCTGCTCTGTGTGTTGATACAAAGGAAAAATTAAAAATGGCAGCAAGGAGACACTGCCCATTAGAGAGCATTCCAGAAATGGTTTAAAATAGGAGCAAAAGTGCTCTCACCTGGAGGCAGAGATGGACTGCTAGGCAGAGAGCCATGGTTGCTGCCTACTGAGGTTCCTCTGGAAAATTTCCTGCATGCCAGCACAAGAAGGTCTCTGCATTGCTTATGACAGTTGGCACCACAATCTGTAAAGAAAGGAATTGTCAATCACCAAAAGGAAAGCCACAACTATCTGGGAATCCCTTAGGGCTATTACCAGACAGATACCAGAAGGGACTTTGAAGGAACAAATTGTTTGACAGAAGGTGTAAAGGTATTTATGGAAATGGATCATTTGGTGTGAAGGGCATTAAAAAAAAAAGGATCATTTTCATGACAGTGATTAATAGAAAAATGGCAGCAGAATGGAAGAGGGGATGACATTTTAATCAGAAATTAGTCTCAAGGGAGAGATGGGGAATTACTGGTATGATTCTGTCTACGCCATGCATAAAACTTCTGCTCTACTGCATGAGGCTCCCAAAAAGGGGAGAGTTTATTTATTCAGTTGTTTTTTTTTTGACAAAGCAGGCCTGTTACACTGAACACGTTTTGTCAGAAGACACTGGAGCATCCATATCCTGAGCTTCTGGAAGGACAGCTGGAGGTCAGCGTAGACCACTGTAGGTTAAAACTAGTCTAAGTAGCTCAGTAAGAAACATAACCACAGAAAAAGCTCTGTGGATGGGTATCATCTGCCTGGACTAAACTGGCTGAGTGCCTGCACACTTAGCCTCTGCTGGGATTTGCATCGCTACAGATACCCTCATCACTAGGCACATTTTTCTGGAGGGTGACTTCAGTATGGATCTTATCTGCAAGAAAGGGCTGAAGAGTGGAGGATGTAATCCAAACACAGGCTCTCTCTCCTCTGTGTCCTTTGCCATTGTTTGAAATTTTCCATCTTCCTTGTTTTTCTGTTGCTCCTCCATAACCCAAAGTTTTATTCTAGGTGAGCCGGTGCCAAAGTACTGCGTTTATAATTCTGCTATAAGAACCATTCTGCTCAGGACAGCAGCTCTAGCATGATGTCTGAGCATTCTGGTTTCTGCCATCACCTTGTTCATATGACTAATTCAGCAGTAGCTGCCCAACTGTAGTTTTCTCTGTCCTAAAGGTAGCACTCCCCCTGTCCCCCCAGACACAATGAAGATCTCTCTTGAAGTGGAGGACCTCTTTTATCACTTGTAAACCACACAGTCTAGCTTTATCTCATTACCCACAGTGCTGGGATAAGCAGCAGACCTGAACAGATGAACTCCCTCCCCCTGCATGCTGTGTCTGAGCACAGTGCTGGAGGATCAAACAGAAGATGACAGCTCTGTGTTCAAAGGCAGAAATCACCCCTAATGGGTGCCACACTCCAGTGATACTGGCAGATGGAGCAGCTGGTCACAAACACCACTTACCCGTGTTGACCACTATGATCTGAGCAAGCAGCTCAGCTCTCTTTCTTTCATGCTCCATTGCCTATAGTTTTGACTCTACAGAACCACTTTTGCTCACTCTCCACTGGGCCACTGTTACAGGCAGTGATGCAGGACGGAGCTCAGCTTTCAGATCTCAAGTTGAGTTTGCAGGTTGCTGTGACAAAACCTTGTCTTTCTTTCCTCATCCTACCAGTAAAACTACAGACTGCAACCAGTCCTTTGGAAGCAGCTCAGGTCACAGTGATCAGGAACAGCAGAATTACTTATGTTGATTTAGCCATGGGCATTTCTCCTACCCCTCTCTCTGGAAGAGAGGTTCATGGGTGGAGAGAGAGATGGGAACACAGTATATTCTAAAAGATGATACTGCGAATTCTGGATCCTTCTTGAAGTCAATGTAAGACTAAGGGAACAGGGTACATACAAATACAACTATGAAGCCCCATCATCAATGTTCCCCTGGGAATAATTGAGATGCAGCTACCAAAGTGCCCTTCAGCCAGAGCTGGGCTGCTTGAGAAATAAATAAATCCAGGATTTTAAAGCTAACGAGGAGCATTACAATGTCCTTTTTGGTCTGACCTGCTCAATATGGTGCAAGTACATCATAAGGAATTAAACATTTTATGAAGGCAAAGGAGAGAGGTGTAAGAGCTCAAGAATTTTAATTTTTTTTTAAGTTGCTGGGCAGTCTAGGAATTAAATATTTCTCTCTAGCTCAGCCACTATTGCATTGCAAGGCCAGCTAGGCTTCACTGTGGCACGTGGATGTACCTGGCAAACAGCATTGCCAGCAGACTTCTTCCTGACCTGAATCTCAGGGGGTAAGTGTCAGGATGCCTTAGTGTCAGGATGAGAACACTCAGTTTTCCAAGATGCAACATCTTTACTGGCAGAAAATGATACCTCTTGGAGTCAGTGGCTGCTTTGGACCTTTAGCTTACAGAACCTGTGTGTTCCTACTGGGTGCTATTTTCTCTAATGCAGTGAGACTTTATAGTGTGCCAGCAGTCACTGTTCATGGATAATACCAAGCGTAGATGCAAGATTGGGTTGAAAGTATGTCATTTTAGTTAAAGGCACAGTTGAATGACTTGTGCTAAAATCCACCACCTGTAGCTTGAAAAAAATCCATGTAGTATTTATTTACCTTTGCATTTGTAGCCTTGTTTGATTATACCCCAGAGCTGCAAAGAAAGACAAAAGAACGTCAAGGAATCAGAAAAGAAAGCTGGAAGGAAAACAAGGTCACAATGAGGAAGTACCAATGGCTACACAAGCACAAACAGGATACAACTGCTCTTAACACCCTTCCTGTTAGGCAGACCTCCCCCTCTAATTGTGATAAGACTTGTGTGGCTTCTCCCTTATTTCTCCTACTTACTAGTAGTAATGGGACTACCAGGGGAGGAGAGACATAAGATGACATTTGCTTCCTGGAATGAATGAAAAATTGCCATGATATCAAGCTTAGTGAAACCAACAGAGCACATTTGGCTTCTAGGCTCACTTAATGTTATCTGCAGGAGAATTTCCAGTGTACTTCCATCCTCCAGATACAAGAATGACCCATAACATTAAAACATGGCAGACAAAAATGTTGGGATAAAAACTAGATACTTCGTTCCCATACTAGCATACCCAGCCATAGCAATCTGATTTGTCCACCTGATTTTTTTTCATTAGAACCGAACCAAACCAAACAAACGAAACCCAAAGAAGAACAAAACAGGACAAAAACCCACTAAATTCCATTTTTGCCTCCCCTCAGGAGCCGTTCTTATTGACAAGCATAACAACCACATGCCAAACTTCTGAGGGCCGGTGTGTGTGGTCCCACTTTTGTGAAGCTTTCACTGCAGCATGAGCAGGATTGCTTGGAAATAGGAAAATTCCCTGGCAAATTGTTTTGTATACACTCAGAAGTGCTGTACCTACAGCCATGGCATTATAAAAACAAACATTTCCACTCTGAGAGGAAGAGAGAGGAAGAGGCAGTTTTTCTAACTCTAGCATTAAAAAAAACCCCAAACCTAAACCTGGGGACTCTGGCGTTTATTTATCCTGAACTCATTCAAAACATTAGCAAGGAGTGTGAGCACATCCTGGCATCTGAAACTGCATGTGGCTCCTCACCAGATTTATAAGAATCCATGCACAGAGATTAGGGCCTGAATATGGTCATTAAAGAAAGGTTTAAAAGGAAGAGCTGAAGAACATTCAGAATACAAAGGAAGGAGTAAAATAAACAGAATGGAAAGATTCTGTGGAGAAACCCATCCCATACACTGGCATAAAAGAATGTGCAAGGAAAAATGGGTGTCTGGAGAAAACAAAAATAGGTTAGACAAAGTTGAAGAATGGTGAACAAAAGAACAGAAAGGACAACAGTGGAAGCAGGGACTGTAGAAAGCCCTCTTGTTCTTTTCCTGCTAATGCACAGTGAATGCAGTTGCTGTGGTCAGGCAGCAATAGTGGAGCACCCCAGTCACTCTTGAAAGAGCAGCAATGACCTGTTTTCCCATGTCTCTTTTACAGGATCACTGTCAAAGACATAGATTGTTGTTTATTTCATTTAAGCTCTAATTTGTTCCCGCTGAAGTGCTTTCCCCATAACCTCTTAGCTCTGTACCATCTTTCTGCACACCACAGTGAAAGCTTAGCTGAAGTGCCATGTCATGAAGTCTGACCTAAAGTTTTGAATCTGTCTAACACAGCTCTGCTGCAAAGCTGGCTTGAGCCAGCTCCAAGGTAAGAGGATCTGTGCAAATTCAGATTATAAAGCTTAGCAGGATGGCTGGTCACCTACCCTGCCACGTGGTGCAACTCAAGCTGCGAGACGGAACTGTGACTGGCCATGGGTGTATCAATTTTATGCTGCTTAATGGCATTAGGTTTTAGCTTGACCTTTAGAGTTCGTATCATTTTAATAACTGTGTGCATTGTACTGTCATGTCAATTCATCCTGCTGCACGGTCAGTGCACATTATTTTGACTGCAAATCAGTGCATCAGTTTGAAATAAGGTTTCCACCTGTAGATGAGCAGCACTGAAATGCAGAACAAATATGCAGCAGATTCTGTAATCAGTTCCTGTCCTATCAGTCCAGCTCATCCACAGAACAATGTCAATGACTTCAGTGACTTGACAGGAAAAAATGACCTTATTTCCATTTCCTGTACAACCCCTTACTCATTTGTACTCCTGCACTGGATGTAATCAGGGACATGTGAAAAGTCTAACAATGGCCAATTAGCAAATTGATGCAGGAGAAAAATATCTGGTGGGGAGGACGTTGCAGGGCAGTCCTCGGGCCTTGCTTTGCCATGGAAGCCTTCCAAACACGAACTGAGTGTCACGAACGCAATGACGTCTTCCCAAGGCGGCAGGCAGCCTGAAACAATAGGCTGTGGCCAGCCACCACCACTGCCCCTTAGCCTGATGGAGCTGTCAGCTCCAGAGACCACCACCTGTCAGCTCCAGAGCCTAATATATACTATTATTAACACCACTGACCCTCTCACCCCCAGAGCTTTGGCAGCTCTAGTGGAAATAGGTGGAATTCCCTCTTGCCCATGGCCTTAGTGGAAGTGGTTGTGATAAGGGACCACGAGCATCTGAAGAATCCTGACACTGTGAAAGAAGGAAGATGGGAGCACGGAAGAGCAGGAACACCAGAGCTGGTGTGAAAGGAGGCACGTTTTTGCACTTAGCAGTACTGTAGTTAATTTCAACTATGAAGAAATATTACCTAGTGGAAAAGTTCATGGAATAAAGCTGGAGATTTTGCCACCAATAGCAGAGGTAGATCTGTGCTAGAGAACAGGGGCACAGTCTGAGTTCTTACCCTGTTACATGAGCCACATGTAAGCAGAGAAAACATGGCCCTCTGCCCTTATTGCTTTATCTGTCTAAATGTGGACATTTCATTTCAGATGTGTGTCCATTAACCTAACTTTTATATCATAGTAACTCCTTTTTCATTACTATACTTGTTTTGAAGTGGAAAACTTAGGGGAGATTTACAAGCAACAAAAATGTCCACAGAAACAATCATCTCCCAGCTCTGTACAGAGCACTCTAACAAGTGGCACCTTGTAAGTTATGGCTGAGAGGAAAAGTAAATTATAAAGATCCCCAACAAATAAATTTTAAAACTTCTCATTGTACAGGACTGTTTGGGAACACTTTTGATTTCTTTACCAAATTAGATCTGTTAATTCAGTAGAGAAAAAATTAGGGCTGTTACAGCCATTCAGAGAATTATGAACATAGCTATGTTGCCATGTGCAATTTCCTGAGAAAGAACAGCTTCTGCCTCATCTACATCCTCTGTTCCAGACATCCATTTTCCCTTGAGCCTGTTTACAAGGGAAATCAAGCCAAATTAAAGAACTTACGATAAACCAAGTAAAGCCATTCATAGTCTCTAATATCCTTTAGCTGAGGTAATTTTGTTTTCCTCCTGCAACAGAAATTCTTACAAATGCCAGTATTCAGAAACAACTAAATCAGAACTAGATAGCACAGTTACAACATGAGTAAGTGTTTTGTGCTTCTGAATGCCATGAGATATTATTTGGCCAAGGGATTTTAGCAATGTGTAGAGCCAGTTTCACCCCATCTACATTAAGGGATAAAAATTGTTTTTTAATATATACTATTATTAAAAACATACTTACAAATCCTGCACAGTGCTCGCAGAAAGTTGGTTTAAGATAGGTCATTTCCTGAAAGTTATGAATAAACCCTGGTCCCATTTTACACTGGAACTGTGATTTAGCTCTCAGAAAGTAAGCCATCATTTCTTCTTTGCTTATAAGACCATCTCTGTAAGGGAAATAAAAAGTAGAGTAGATCTGTCACCACTCACAGCACTGAACAATTCAGGGTTTTCTCATTGCAGAAAGTATGCAGCACACAAAGCACCTTCTTTGAAAGAGCTGTGACAGTCCTGGTAGGGAAAAGCCCTTAAAGCCTTTGTGGTTCTTATCTGTCTTTAAACAGCAAACACTGAACTTGCAGCACAGACCTTGTTTTCTCACCTGATCATGGTATCAGAGCACAGACCAGGCCATTGAATGAAGTACCTTGACTTGCTGCACACACAGACCAAGCGCTTTTGCCTTTGGCTGACCTCCAGTCTTCATAGACAGAGATGCTGGGCAAGAGTTATCAAGCCCAGCTGATAGGAAATATATGTTATATGTAACTCCTAGAATACTCGTTATCCTCTCTGCTATATATACTGATTTTCCCAGGACTGTACAAAACTTATTTGTTTCATCAGTCTGATGCTTGGTCTGGACACAGAATTTTCACTGTAATTTGACAGTACTCCAGAGTTTTGACTAAATCCCAGCAGAAATTTCTCATTAAGCTATTACATAAATGATTTTTAAAGTACCAGGTACAGCAGGACTCCAACCTGTGTGCACTTAAAGAACTGATTACAGCATAAGAATTTAAATGATAAGAGAATTCACCCCTTGATGCTCTTGTCAGACACAAGAAACTTGGGAGACACTGTTATTGCAATATTTGGTTCCCATGAGTTTTTAAATTGAGGGAAAAAACCCACAAAAAAATCCCAACCTGCCCCCATCACCCCCCAGAAAAACCAAACAAACCACTGTAAATAAATCTCCAAACTTACTGGTCTTTGTCCAGCACACAGAAAGAGTCCAAAAAGGGGAAGTTGGCAGCTATGCTTTCAAAGTCTTCCTGAGAAATATAACCATCATGGTCATGATCGTAGTTCCTAAAGACAGACTGGAGAAAAAGAAAAGAGGTTGCTGTACTAATATCTAGCTGATCTTGAATCTACACCAGCCTCTTCAACCAATATAATTAAGTGTCTCTGCTGCATCTGTTTTATTCATTTTATTCTTACAGGGTATTTCAATATGCATATGTATTGTACTCTGGGGGAAACATGGCTAATTTTTAAAGAAAACTTGACCTCAGTAGTTATCTAGTGATGGTACTCCACATCTCTTCACACATAATTATTCTTGCTTTATTTTTCTTCTTTATTGGAAGAAAATACTAAATTATACTTTTTAATCACAAAAAAGAAGAAAACAAATCAAAAAACCCACAAAAAACCAAAAACACCACTCCAGAACAAATCCCAACACATCAGCAGCTTTCCCCTCAGTATTTTAAGTGGTTTTGGCTTCACTTCTACTTGGTCACCTCTACCCTGTCACAGTAGTGTTTCATTCTGATTTGTGTACTAATACTTTGAACTCCAGAGCTTGAGCACTTTGGATCTAACAACCATTTCCTTCCATCAACCCACTCCAGGTCATCACTAAGCAAAAGCAGACATAGGATCAAATTTCAAAGGTTACATAAAGTGATAGAAGCCCTCAGCTGTTAAGGCATTACTATATTCTGTCTGTTTGCAGAGATGTGCAAGGGATGTTAAAGCTACGTGTGAAAAATGAGTGTCAAAGTCAACATGACTATCTGAAAGACACACAGTGAAGTACAAACTCTTTCATTAGTTAAAAATTTGGTTGTCAAAGACATTTAATTAATATATTGAGACCTCTGAAAGGTGTTTGCATTATCCTTATTTTAACAAGAACCTGACAAGACCAATTTTTAAGTATCTTTCAAAAGACCTGTAACCGATGACTGGCAGACCTCAAAAATGCGTAATTAAGAAGGAGCCAAAGCGTAAACCTGAGCAGCATTCAACACTTTTTGTGATAAAAACAATGCCTTGAAGCACAACTCAAAGCAGATATTAAATGGCAAAAATTGGCAAAACAAAAACAGCTGTACAGAGTAGTGTGAGCCTTTTAGTAAGCTGTACTTCCAAACCATATTTAATCCTGTCAGACTCAAGATCATACTCAAGATCATTCTGATCCAGACCAAAATTGTGAAATAGGGGACCACATTTCCCCCCAACCATAGGAACAAGCACAACCGCCCACCCAGCACATTCTGGAAAGATTAAGGAGTTGTGACAGATTTCCTATTTAAACAAGCTATCAAAGAGAGGTTTGGATGTGGAGTGATTTTTATCAACACATATGGCCCTGACAAAAGCAACACAGGAACAGCATGTGCATTTCTGGCATCCCACATGAAAAGAAAAATGAAACATTCTTTTTAAAAAAAGAACGTATGAAAAGTAAACTACAAGATATATTTGAAGTCTGAGAGAGAACTGAAGGCTTTGTTTAAGTTATGTTAACCATATAACTCCAATTAATGATCTGTAACACAGACGAGGTCAGAACTTAATAGTTCCTCCAGGACTTAGTTATTAATTTGTAAAAAGCAGAAGGAAATCTTGCTTCATTATCTACAACACATTCCTGGTTCCTCTGCATGCTGCTCCCATCACTAAAAGTCCCTTACACACCAACATGGCAGCGCTCATTCTCTCCAAAGGAATCTGATGATGTTTGGTTTTGTTTGCATTAGCTAACACAACACATCACCTTCCAGACTGAAGCTGGAAGATCCCAGCTAGAATTCTGTGAGACCTCAAGTCTGCATTTTTAAAGTAGCACCAAGGCAAATCTTTATAATATATAATATGCTCTGGGCAGTCAAAGAATAGCATGTTGAAAACCAGAACTAGGGTTTGTGAAATTTTTTCTGGACCTATTAATGGGTGACACCTTGTTTCTGAATAGTTTTATTTCCAACTGTCTGTTACCAGTCATGAACTGGGTGGCTAGAGCTGCAAAAACTCAACTTTACCCTCTGAATTTTTATTTGCTAGACAAGCCTATTGAACAGCAGCAAGATTTTGGATGCTCTTGAAAGTCTGCTCCTTCATATCCAGAAATCTGTTTACTAATCCCATTATTGATTACAGGAATAAAATAAATATCTCTGAACATATCAGTAACATCTCAAATTTGTTATCCCATGTCTGAAACTCACCCCAACCATAACAATTTCTTGATAACCTTGAAATTAATCACAGTGATGAAAATATCAAAGCTATTGTTCTCTTTGACCAGTATATTACTCCAAATACTTACATCCACCAGTTTTCGTATGTGCTTGTTGATGACTGTAGGGTCAGGTTTTGGTACCACTCCAGATGCCCACTCCAGTGGCACTACTGGCTTGTTAGGGGTCGTCGGGGAGGTAGGCTGCTGAGAGATGGATCAGGACACAAGGATTTTCAAATCTGACTTAAGAAGTTGAATTTCCCATTAAAAGCAGCTCTAAATGTCAGAGCTACAACCACAAAACACTGGAGTCCCAATGCTATAGAAATGTGCTTGGCAAAACAACAGGCAAGGTTTCTAAGGGTTTCCTTCCACTAACAGCTCCAACTGGGCTTGCTGTGGCACCTTGCAGCTATGCCAGCAGCAGCAGCACCCAGTCAGCTGCAGAGAGTTCAACAGCAACAGAACTCAGAGGGAAGTAAGGAGAGTCTCTGGACATAGCATCATAAATAGGTAAACCCAGAAGTCTGCTTCTCTCCTTCCCAGTAAAGCCCCGAGGAACTCTCCACTATGACACAGCCTGGCCCCAACTCCCTGTTGGAGGGACCGTGCCCAGGACTCACGCAAGGTCCTGCCATGGACTGAATAAGTAAATGCTCCTGCTCTGTGCAGCAACAAGAAGAGAGCAGGATGCAGAAATGGAGACAGACTTGTGCTCAGCAATCCCTGTGATTTCTAGCTGAGATGTGTCAGGATGCACAGCTTAATTCATTTAGGCATCCAGAGCAGAAAGGGGTTAACCTTTGACTTGCCCTGGGAATAACACCAGCCAGACTATTTTATTTTGAAAACAGCTTGGTCTTGACAGAACAGTAGCTGACAGCACACTTGATGCACAGAGCTTGCAGCTCAATTCCCTGCACAGCACTACAGTGCTTTGAGAGTAGCTCTGGTATGCAGCTCGGCTTCTTCAAGCAGAAAATATAGAATAAACCCAAACACAGCTTCAGGTAAGGATTAAAAAATAACCATGTTATCATGAAAAATGCTGCAAGGCATATCGGCCTTTTCCTGCATCTCCCACTGGACATCTAGCAGGTGAAGCAGTGTCAAGCAGAAAAAATTCAGCATGACTTGGATCAGAAGGGAGAGAGTCTACAGTCTCAGAATGCCCCTGTGTTAGCTGATGAGCAAAGAACCTGGGTCTCGTCTGTCTCCCTTTAAGTTGGTGTAAGTTGAGAGAGCAAAAATTCAGACCTGTAAAAATGTTACACTTATCATTGTGTATAACCATGGTATTGTAGACTTTGACTTCAGGATGAAAAATGGTTGCAAGTTCATACTCTGCCATGTTTTGTTGGGAAAGAAAAGAAGGATTTGTTAGTGGGTTGCTTTATTAATTCAGATTTTTCAATTGTTAGAACAATTTTTATCAGTGCCACAAGGGATTTTGACCCATACAAATGTGCTCAAGTAAGTTTGGGAAGAAAAAATCCCTATATGAACAGAATTTAATTTCAAGAAGAAATACAGTGAACCTAGGCATCCAGCTCTATATGTCAAAAGCACTGACAGAATGTTTTAATTCTGAAATTAATGTCACCACACAGTGATGGACCAAGATGCTAGTTAGTTCTTGTGCTTTCAAAATATGCAGAAATGCATCAGTCTTTTAAAGATGACATGTTACATGATAACATGTAACATGCCAATATAGTCATAGTCTTACAGTTATGGTCAGAGAAGAAATCTGAAATATGCGTTCTCCTAAAAAATAAGTGTTAGACTAAAGGGACTCAAAGCATTGGTATCAAAAGTGTCATCATGGTGCTAAACTACCAATTCCTCACAGAGAACTCTTAATACCTGCTAGTCTGAGTGCACAGGGGCAGAAAGAGACTGAATCCACTGGAGCCTTGCCCTTTCTTGTGGGATATTTAATTTGAAGCCTTATTCAATTTTCAAGCTTTTTGACAATTTGCAATGAAAACTGCTTGTTACTGCTCACTACCCATAGGGAAATGTTAGTTCCTTTTATTTCACTCATAGACTCACATTAACAACTATGATTTTATTTATGTGTTTGAAGTGCACGCTATGAGGAAAGGTGCTAATCCGTTGCCCAGAGACTACCAAGCTGATTTTATAGAGTGTTCAGAAACACTGTATCTGGTCATGTTTGTGTTTCACTGTATTTTCTGTCTATTTCACCAGCACAGATATGACGGTATTGTAGACTGAGAAAGCATTTTCAGATGGATGCAATCATCTGTGTATGTTGGCACTGAAAGAAATTCTACTGAAAAGCAAAAGAATTTATCAAAGTGTGTCTTCAGTGGCATAATTGCACCAGGCTGAGTTGTCTTCTAGACAACAGATGTACAAGTAAGGACTCCCAACAAGAAGATCACCAAGGCATGGGGAAAAGCAGGACACTGTGACAGGGAGATGCTGTACAGCTGGCCATCATTCTTCAGTGTTATTTTAGGCTGCTATACTGACTGAAGATTCTCCTCCCAGTTTTAGCAGGATGAAAGTCTTGCTCCAGTCCCTGTTGTCTGCAAACTCATATGCTAACAGATCAGCTCCACTTGTGCCTCAAAAATGACTGCAGCAGCATGAGGCACTTCCTCCACAGTGCACCTGCATGGGAGTGGTACCCGTATAACAATAAATCAAGGAGCAGTTGGAATGATATAACTATGCTGCCACATTGCCTTTGACAAATTTTTCCACATACAAAAGCTCTACAGATTCTTTCCCCTCTAATATAGCTTGTGTGCTTTGGCACTCCATCAAAGGGAAGTACACTTCAAATAGTCCGGCTTCTGTCGATTCAGCTGCAGCTTTTTACCCATCAGGGTGCTGCAACAGCTCAATGTCACTGGTTATTCATTGATCCCTATGCAGAAATCTCCCACAATTGCTGCACACTGATAAAGTTCACAGCATTGTTTATATTGCTTTCGTCCTGGTTAGAACTCAGGCTGGAGATCAAAGTAACTATGTGATAATTTTATTCATTTATGGTAGTGGCCCATTAGTCCTTCCACTGCATAGGGTTGTAATACTTCAACTCTGCTGGCAGTAATGAGAGCACGAGGGATCCAAAATTATTACAATAAATGGGAACTGTTCTGGTCAAATCATATCCAAAATGACTGGAGACTCAGTAGCAAAATTCCAGGTGTTCAAAGTGAGCTAGTTTTGGGTATGGAAATATTCATCAACTTCTTACTGTTACCCATCATAAACAAAGCAGGCACACATAGTCCTCAAATTGGTCTCCAAGAATGATAAACTGCCTTAAACCCCAGAGAAACTTTGTATTTGGAAATTAAGTTCTGCTCCCTTCCTTGTCTTTAAGAACACTTCAAAACCTTACAAAGTACTGCAACGCATGACTTCAGGTTACTGGACCCTGGTGTCATGCCCCATGAAGCATTTCCAGCCACCCTCAGTTTCTGCTGGTTCTGCTCTCAGACTTGAGAGGGCTCAGCCTGAACGCATCATATGCTGGATATGATATTTAATAAAAATGTTAATGCCCTGATGAAATGCTCAGAGGGAAGAGGAGTCACCAGACTTTGGCAACAGAAGAAAGAGTAATACTTAAAGAGAAATTCTACTAGTAATTACAAGATTTATCTATATTCTCAGACTTGCAAAGAACAAAGAAATAGGCATCAATGCAGTATCATCTTTAGTTGCACATAACCAAAAATAGGAGTAATATCTATTCTGATGTGTTTACACATTACTTGAGAGTCCAAAATACAGTCAATGATACCTAAGCAGTTTTAAAATAGTACAGCTAATTGTTTGCCTTACCTTAAACAATCTTTTAATTCAGTGTTGTTTTATATAACTGCACTGTCACCCAGAAAATTATCTAAGGGCCACACAATAATAATTCATGTAAACTTACAATGGATATCTATACCTAAGGCAGAACTCTGTTTTCCAACACTTGCAGAGATTTTTTTGAAAAATAATTATCTGGCATGTTCCATTATTTACTTCTCTCAGTGTGCACTAAAACCCATAAATAATGACTGTGTTTTCTATACAAGCACAACACTAAAAGGCTTTTTATGAATATGGATGAAGTACAACATTAACCATCATTTAAAAAAATAATCAGCTGCATGCAGAGAAAATAAGCAGTATGTCAAAAAGCAGTAAATGATGACGTACAGATTTGGAGTTCCTTGGTTCCAGCACCAGTGAGAGCTTGTAGATATCATCTTCAGTGTGATAGAGGTCCAGGGACAGCTATATGTAAGAAAGAGGGAAAACCAGTAATATTTATTAGACTGGGTTAAATATGACAGGCTTGTAAATAGAGATACACCTCCTGCTGAAGCTAAACAAAAAGTTTTGCTCCTGAGAGCTAAGTATGCACACCAAAGCTGTATGAAGCTGCTGGGAGAGCAGATTTTCACAGAGCTAATGTAACCCACACTGCTGTGCACACATTGCTGTTCATGTCTGAACTGAGGAGGTGCTGCACTGGAAGGCTGTCACATCCCTCCAGCGAGGGGTCTACATGCTGACCTTGTGTGAAGAGTCCCTGAAACACTGGCCCCGAAGACCACCCTTATGCAAAACACTTTCTTCTAGCGGGTCAGTGGTCATGAGAGATCACAGAGAAACAGTCTGTTGTATTTGAAAACTTCAGGAAAGAAGTTGTAGAGGGGCTAAACTGGAAGGACTTCATATTGTATTCCAGTCAGATTTTATTCCTGAAGAAGGGTCATAGCACTGCAGTCCTTCTACCAGGATCAGCCAGTGCAGCAAAAGCCTCTCTGGAAGGCCCTGGGCAGCGACACAGACCTGTGAGAGGCAAGCTGGGTTTGCTACCACTTTTGATGCAGCAAAGTGCTCCATCAGGACAGATCTCAGATACTTGAGGCTAGCCTGGTCTGCTCCTGATCTCCTCTCAGCAAGCAAGACTTGACTTTCAGCTTGTGTTTTTAGACGAATGAAAGATTTTTCTTCCACATTCTCATTCTTTACCAAGAAGATTTATTGAGGAAAAAGAAGAGGCATAACTATGCTTAAAGTAGGATGAATATTTGGTTTTGCTTTGGCAGATGGAGTCTTGTGCTGATGCAGGTCTGCAGTAAATTCCTCCTCTTTCGAAATGATGAAGGAGAAAAGTAATCAACACAGTGGATAATGTTTTGCAGTGAGAGGAAACAAACCTTACATGTTTCCTGTGATCATGTGCCTGTGTGAATTGGCTTTGGAGTTACTGACGTGATTTTAGGTCATCAGCCACCTTAAAAGTCCCCAGTTAAGCTAAGATTGAGATAAAAGGATGTTCCCGAGCAGGTATATAGAACTACAATTGACTAAACAATTGTACCAGAAGGTTATTTTTAGAGAACCTGAAGCGCCAAGTAAGTAAAAAGCAGGACCAGCAACACTAGTGCAGAACCACATCTAGGAACCACCTTCATTTAGGCAGAATTTTGTGCAGTGAGTAAAACAGAAGCCCTTTCCCAAGACAGGTTCCCAAAGCAAACACATGGCTTTGGTGATGTCTAAAGGTTGAATTATTAATTTTGCCTAGCTGTAAGGTTATAATGGTATTTGCACTTTGTAATTTGGTTATGGGCACAGTGAAGGGCTGCATTCTGAAGGTTCCTTTACCTATCTGGCATGCTGCTGTCACAGGGTTATGTAAGGGCCTGTCCTAAAGTAATTGCTATAACAAATTTTGTTCGTGTACTTAGTTATTCCTTAGGTTCCTTGGTGGTACAAAAGAAGCAGAAATTGGTTGGAGCATATGATACAATCAGGTCAGGCTGGGACTGAGAGAATTGCTAGCTCAGAAGGCGGTGTCCTGTTCCTATGAAAGAGCACAGTTTTCTCAGCAAGCCAGATGAACAGGGTGTGGATTTGGGAGTGGAAATGCATCAGTATTTACTGAGCAAGCTTGTATCTCCCCCCCCCTGAATTATGTGACCTTATCATAAGCAGTAGTTATAACTTCATTAGGCACAATGTGTAAGCATACAGTGGACAAGGTGGTGTCTAGTTCAGAAGTTTCACACGCTAGCAAAAAAATTACAAGCATGATGATTATGCAGTTATATAAATGCTCATTTTATATTTTATTTACAGTTTTGCTCTGACAGATAAACCGTAACAAGAGTTTTCCCAGGACAAGCATTACAGTGAGTGGCAGATTTCATTCTAATTTGACTTTCACTGCTCTCCTATTTTTTCCAAGCAATTTGAAGGGGTATTGAGAAGGACAGGGGAGTGATCACAAGCGCATGACTTACTGAACACAAGATAGGGAGGGTGACTTTCAATTTGATTGTTTAGGTATTTCTCATTTTTTTTGCTAGACT
This sequence comes from Campylorhamphus procurvoides, assembly GCA_013396655.1. Lineage (NCBI taxonomy): Eukaryota > Metazoa > Chordata > Aves > Passeriformes > Dendrocolaptidae > Campylorhamphus > Campylorhamphus procurvoides. The sequence goes on from WBMV01004761.1 coordinate 953,196, forward strand.
GTACAAACGACTGGGACTTTCCAGTCATTTGCATAAAGTCTCAGAACAGGCTAGATAAATAGCTGCTGAGACCTGAAAATAGTGAAGAAAAAATGGTGCCACCAAATAAGTTCTAACACAGTTAGTATAAATACTTTGTGGTCTAGCCGAGAGACTAAGATCCACTTCTGATCCACACAAAGTGATGAAACATTTACCCACAGGCTTTTATTCACTTTGTGAAGTAAAAACACTGTGGAAATACTGCACAGCAGGTAAGGAAATCCCTTAAGCATCCTTACCAAATACAAGTTTTCTAATGACAAAAACGTCATGAGAGCTGTTATTCCTCTCTGCTCCACTGCCAAGCTCATGCCTTGGTCCTCTTTTACTAATTCGTAGCTCCACGTTTTGGATTCCAAGAAGTGGAACAGAACTGGGAACAATGTCCATGGAGATAGAGCAAGTGTGGCCATTAAGGCAGGAAAAGAATAATCACACAGACCAAGAGTAAGCATGCACTAAGAAGTGAGTCCATCTTTGTCTAACATTCTCTGGCAGCTGAGTTGTGACACATTTATTTTGCTTGCCCTTGTAACTCAGACTCATTTACAAAAGACAAGGGAGGACTTGCTTTCCCCTCAGCTTTTTCAGTCTCCTATGCTGTTAAACCCAGCATATGTGTCACTGCTGTCCATACAGCAAACCTTTTCCTTATTTTTGGCATGTTAACTTCCATGGACCATATCGGCTTCTTTCAGCTACTTCAAAGCTAAAATTCTGTGAGATAGAAGCTGATTTTTCATGCTGACAGCAACACGGGGTGGGGTGGAGAGGGTTGGGGATGGAAGAAAGCAGATTTCCAAGTTTGCGTGCAGACATTTAAGACTAGAGAAGACCAACTTTCCAAACTGTTGGTCATTCAGCAGCTACTACTGAAGCCAGACACCTATTGTTGCCCCTTCACCCTTTTGGTCTATACACACAATAGCACCTGAAAAATGGCTGAAAGCCCCTTGACCAGGTGGCCTAAAGTTTGCTATGAAGCTTTTGCTCCAGCTTTTAAACCAAGCTCTCACTTCATAGCTCTAAACAGATTTTCCCCAAACATCACCATTTCCAAACACCTTGAAAGGTATCAGCTCCCCCAGAGCCAACCGGGCTCCACCACTGAGGAAGGGAAAAAACAGGGCTTACTCCCACATGCCCATGAAAGATCAATTTTATCTTTTTGTGCAAGTGGTTAGACTAGAAAACCAGCACCCAGGGGTTTACTTGTCAAGCAAGGCCAGGCTGTTAGCACTTGCTAAGTGTGGTGTAAAAGGCAACACTGCAAAGGAGGGAGGCTAGGCAAGAGATTTACACATTGCTTATCAGGCCAAGGCACCCACTAAAAGCTTGCCCAGATAGAAGCTGCTTGATGGAAAAACAGCAGAGGTGACCAAATAGTTGGGTCAGCTGATGCACATGCAAGTGAAAAGCATTTCTATGTATTTATATGCCTTCACTAGACTTGAAAGGGAGTTTCCGTAAATAGGATAAAGATGAGAAAAAAATTTACAGTTTACATTAGGAAGACCTAGAAATAAAAAGAATGATTAATTCTTCGGACTCTGAAAACTGAAGATGGCTTTGGTAGCAAGGGAGACTAAATCTGCTAAAAGACCATCTGCACATAGCAAGGACAACTATTTTCAGTTATTGGTTCTTGTCAGCTTTGGGTTGCAATTCTTTCCTTTTCTTTCTCTGACCCCAGCCTATAATCTAAAACTTTCTTTTCAGCAAGAAGATGGTCAGAAACATTTAATATACTATGTAAGTACATTATAACTGTTTAAAAGACCACTGTTGGAAAAAAAACCCCAAACTGTTGTATTGATATGCACAGATGAGGACAAAACCTTTGTACTGGAAAAAAAATGAGAATATTCATATTATGATATGTATCAAAATTCTGGTACAGGAACTTTTTATAGAAATTTGGGTTTTTTCCTTTACAGGAGTCATCTTAAATGAGAAGTCCCACACTATCAAATGTACTTGATCTACAACACTTCCAGTGACTAATATGAGGACAGAATTACCCTGTAAAGGTTTTAGGACACCTACAGCTGTTTACCTTGGATATCTATGGCTGTCCCCATCATTACATAAAGCTACCACCATAGAATTGTGCTAACAGGTAAAAAGCAGCACAAGTTAATTCTGACCAGCGATCAGGACTGGAATCAACATGGCAGCATGCAACTTCAATTATTACAATCACATTGGCTCGACTGTAAGAAAGTCAGCAGAGTTGTATTATGAATGAGTACATGAGAGCACCATAAGTGAGAAAGTACCCATCATGTACACAATTACTTCTGGTAAGTGAAATACAATTAATTAAATATGAAAATGCAGATAAAATCCCTGTCATTTTGCTGAAAACAAACAAAACAAGAAATACACTTTTTTTTTTTTTTTAGAAAAGGAAAACCAGATACTATATGAACTCAGGTTGATGCAATAATGGATATGAACCTGCAAGGTCTTAGAAAAATCTGAAACTTTTTGCTCCTTTTGGAAAGCAAGCTGTCACCAAAAAGAGAGAACAGCTAATGAAAGTGGCAACAGCAGTTCAGCTTCCATCTCTCACTTCACGTTGTCTAATTTCTGCCCTTCTGGACTCACTCTTTTATTGCTCAGTTCCCTAAAGCCTGCGGTTCCACTTCCCTCAATTCACAGCCAAGTTTGTAAGAAACAACCAGGAAGGGGAAGAGTGTCAAAGTAACTCTCAATCCCTACAAAACCAAAAAAAGACCATAAATGCCTGCCTTTACAGTCCAAAAATTAAGTTGAAGAAGTGTTGCAGTGGTCAGCACATGGTTTCTTCTCTTCCCCGTCCCACTAACCAGGATTAGGATGTGGTCCCAGACGGTTCCACAAAAGGTGCAGCTGGAGAATATTTTCCTATTCCCTCAATCTTTCTCAATCCTCATTAAAATGAGGCCATGAGTATATCCACACCAGCTTGGTAGCTCCAAGCTCAGGCTTGTATTCGTCAGCCTCCATAACATCAAGCTCTGTACCTGGTCAGTCCCAGCATAAATCCATCATAAACTATAATCTCTGCTTACTTTCTGGACATGCACATTTTTGAGCATTTCAAAATAAGGCATGGAAGCTAAAAATCCAAGGCACCTCCCAGTGGGACTCCAGCAAAGGCATTTACCTGTAATGAGTTATGTAATAAAAGTCACCTCTAGTCTGTGACGTGACTGAGCTAAAACTGGAATTCAGTTCCCACCTCCCCAGGAAGTGGGGAATAACACTGAGACTTTGACTGTTCTGAGCACTGCTATTCAGAGATAGTAAAATTTTTTCCATAGGTTTTTTCTCCGTCATCTAAAGGAGGAAAACATGGTCTCAAGAAGTTCATGCCATACAACAAAATGAACACTGGAGAAATTTTCTAAATTTTTCTATTTATATGCAGACCTTTGATTTAAAGAAAGCTGAGAAATTCTCTCATACTGATTAGAGACTTGAAAGACAAAAGTAAATAACAAGAATAGAAACAGCATGAACTGATGACATATTAGGAGACTCCTTTATTTAACATGACATGTTTCAGCCTACTCTCAGGCTAGCAAGTGACTTTTATTTCCTTGCAAGATCAACTATTTTATAACAAATTGTATTACTTTTTCTTCAAGTGTCACAGGTTCTATTTTTAATTCCAAGATCCTGCTTTTTCCCCTGACCTGGACAAACTGTGGTGCTGGGTCAAACACTACTGCAGTTGATACCAGTGCTAAAATAACTACATTTCAATAGGAACAGGACTTGTCCTGATGGTTCAAGCTTCACACTTCAGTATGTTTTGAAATAAAGTTTAATATTTCTCAAAATTACATTTTTTGCTTTTAAAAAAAAGTCTTACACAGACTTTTTTAAATTTCACTTTCCTTTTGTTTGAAATGGGACATTCAAATCCTTATCTGTAACTTGTGTATACAAGTTTCAAACCTCCTCAAATGTAGTCACTAACAAGGGGGAAGGAGAGGGGAAAGGAGCAGGGTTGCAGTGCCTGCTTTGAAAGCATTCAAGAACATTTTTATTTATTGGATAGGAAAAGTACTGTGTCACACGGAAAACACAGGGGAGCAAGAACAGAGTGATGCCCAAGTTGGAATTTCACTTGTGTGTCCACATCAACTTGTCACCCACCTGTGCATGGGAGACATAAACCTCAATTCTAAGTAGTCAGAGCTTAGTTTTTCCTTCTCTGAACATAAGTATAGCCCTCTTTCTGTCATTCTTAATATAATTAATTTATAACAATCCTTTTGCTGCTTCCAGCCATCACATACTACAATAACTCTCTTTGACTTTATTAATGTCTCATGTGAACTTTTTTCTGTCTTATATTCTCTCCTTTTTCTTTTTCAAAACTGGGATAACAATATGCACTTATATTTATATATATGAATGTTTCTACTGATACTCAGTATCTGAATAACAGCAGTGAATGGAAACATGTTCAATACTTACAGTTAGCAGGTTAATTAGATCCATATTAGGCTCTAAATGATGAGAAGCAGTTTGCAGGGAAACCAGTTCGCTCAAGGTGATGGAAAGCTGCTGCATTTTCACTATGTTAACTTTGTTCTCATCTATCCAATCAGGGAAAATGACATGGACAGCAATCAAGTCTTTCAAATGGACTCCTAAAATAGGAATTTTGAAGCCAACACAGTCAGCAAAAGCCTTGCGGTAGTTGCAGTAGTTTCCATTGGAAGAGACCAGCTCTGTCATTTCGTTCCAGTCCTACAAATAGCCAGAGAAGCAAGTCTCTGTGAAAGCATTCATAGCATTTCCTTAATCTGTTTTAAATGAGCACAACTCATGTCAGGGTGTCGACAGTGTTAATTTCCTCTCTGGCACAGGCAATCAACCAGAGGATCTCTGTGAGCTTATCCTGCCTCACTGAGCGGAATGCCACCAAAATGCCTTTTAGGATGCCCTGCCATGATCCAAGTATTGTGCTGGTGGGACACCTGCAGTGCAGAACCCATCAGACATCAGAGAGGTGATGTTAGGCTCAATATGTCTGTATTCTGGAGTCCACCATACCTTTGTGACTTCTGAAGACAAATGAGAATGAGTTTCTTTGAGGCGAGAAATGGAGCTGTGGCTTAGGCCTCCCACAACTGCCATCAGTGTGTTGAAGTTCTGGAGGTGAAGGAGCTTCTGCAGGAGAGATAGATCATGCATATTTAGAAGTTAGGGAAATACATGTATCAGCTACTCAGTGTCACACACAACAGGCTAAAGGAGACAACCTATCATAACTAAAGCAGAAATCACTAAGGGATCTAGCAGAATCGTTGTGCATTTTGTTTTTGAATTAGCTTAGCTCAATAAGAAACACGCAATAGTCACAGTTACCAACTAGAATACAACAAAGAAAAATTACTGCATAGTTATATCTGCTAGTTAAAAAATGTAGACATGCAACACTGGAACAAATAGCCTTCAATGATGTTGAACAGGCTATTCACTGAGGAAACATCACAAAGAGCATCAGCTAATTTGTTTACTACAACCTCTGTTCCTATTACTGCTTTATAGTGGAACATAAAGACTCACATGCAAGTCTTACCTGTGCAACATTGATAAACTTTGTGATGACTTCTCCTCTTTGCTGGGGTGTTGGTTTGCTGAGAACCATAAGCTGGACCCACTTGGAGATACCATTAAATAAAGCAATCGATCTCTCCAAAGTAGGATTGTTGTCCAAGCAGCCATGGATCACATAGCTTTGGTAGTCTGTGAACTATCAGAGAAAGGCATTTTCAGTAAAATGGTGGACAACTGAAGAATCAAATTGAAACTCTGATAACTTTTTTCTTTCTAAAGCTCCTCTTGTTTAGAAAATGACCATGACTCAGGGTCAGCAGATCCCACGGCACAACAGCTCTTTCTTAAAAGCTGGTTTTTTTTTTTTTTTACTCAAATGTCAACTTGCAACTTGTTTGTGTGTCAGAAAACACAGAAGCCTGCATGATGTGCATGATTACTACTTCCATCTTTCCCCTAATTTACTCAACACAACATTTTATTCTGCGTTATTCTGTGTAGTTTTATCTGACATCCTCAAGGCAGGATACTCTATAGGCTCCCAAGAATTAAATTTCCCTAAATGTCTGGAAAACATTTTTCAGCTGTCCCTTAAAGAGAGATTTTTCAGTAGCTTATGATGCAACTTCAGCTTGTGTAGGAAGTTGCTTGCAATGCCAGGCAAGATGGGATTCTTGGTCTTAGCTGACCAAACCCAGCCTGTTGGAGTACATACAAGGGCATATACTCTAACGCAGCAGATGCTTATCTCATAGCTGCAGATAAACAGAATTTCAGTGCTCAGATAATTTTAAATGTCTTCTGTTATAGTTAACACTGCCCTTTGTTCTCCCCCTATTTTTTTTAAATATGCAAAACCAATGACAGAATTCAGACTAATCACGTTCTACAATTGCATATCTTTGAGAGAACAAGTAGTACAAGATTCATTGACTCTCATTAGTTGCAGAGAAACATCTGAGATAGCAAAATTCAAGCTGAAGAATTAACAGACATGAGGAACAGAATTATCAGACAGGTTTGAGGTGGTGTTTGTTGGTTTTTTTTCTGGAATTCCCAAAGGAATTAAAATACGCCTTAAGTCTAATTAGAAATCCATGCCTTTTTTTCTTGTCCCTCCCTCCTTTGAGGTTAGCATTGCACAGATCACGGTAGGGTGTTTTCCCATGATTTAAAGTCTGGAGCAATTAACCTTTGAACATTATTAAACTACGTCAAAAATGATTCTATTTAGACTGGTCTCAGCTCCTCATTGATCTCTTTTTCCTTCCTCTCTTGAAACAAACAAAAAACCTCATGTATTTTTCTTAGTTTTGGAGTTTGCTTTTTTTCACGCTCCTAAACATTGTCAAAAGTCTCATTTGTCATGCTGAGGGCTTACTGCTTGCATTTACCACTAGATACAGTGGTATCATGTGACCTTTCCATATGAATATTTACTGGCAGAAATCAGCTCCTTTTTTGCATTTAGCTTACTCCTTTTGTTTTGTTATAGCTGCTACTTTTCTTTTCACCCATTTTTGCCTCTTGTCCATGTACAATCCTGTGTGAAAAGAAGCAACTGTACCTGAACTTCCTCCAGTGCATATATGGTAGAAGGAGGAAAGAGAAGTTGTGTAGTCTCTGTTCTTGCTGGGTTTCAAGACCCAACATTAGTCTCTGAGGAACATGATCCATCTCAGAGCTGACCCTGCTTTGGGCAGGGGTTTGGCCTAGAGGGCTCCTGAGATCCCTTCCAACCTGAAGCTGGCAGGTGAAAGGACAGTTTCTGAAGAAATGGTTAGGAGTGGAGAGAGACCACAGAAGGACAATGTGTATTTCAGTCTTTTAAAATACTCTTTGCAAAGACTGATGTTTACTGAAAAGTAATTAGTTGTTTTCTTCAGAGGGAAAGAGAAAACACCTGAAGATTTTTGGCAATACTATTAGTTTAATCACTTGCTGTGACATATGGCTACAGTAGCTTTTATCAAAAATTTTTGCCCAGAATTTCTCCACAAAATTAACTTCTGTCACTAAAGGCATCAGTCGTGAAAAAGGTCAAGGAAGTGCTGGTGCAGCCATGGTTATGTGCATCATATGAGGGATTATAAAGATTTACTACACTGAAATCTTGAGAAAAAAAAGTCATAAATGTTAAACAGTGTGATCACTTTTTAAAGACAGGTTCCTAATTGCAAGTGACAAAGTTGTAGGTTTCTTACAGAAATTCTCCTAAAAGATTTATGCTCCAGAAAAGTGAGATGTTCAGCTAGCTCAATGGGCTCCAAATGGTCAAATAGCAGGCAGGCCTTTCCTTTCTTGGAAATCCTCTTCCTCTGTGTCACTCTTCTCATCCAGTCATAGGAAGGACTGCAACAGAATAGGTATAAGTCTCAATTCTGCTTGGGTAAATGTGAGTGTAGCCCACAGCTGGAACATAGTTGTGTAAAATTACCAACAAACAGACCATGAGTTTTCTGATCTGTGACATCCAACACAACAAACACCCTGAGTAAGACCTGTTCAGGAGCACAACAGAAGACAAAGAGTCTTGGAGGCACTACTGCAAATGGTAAATGATAGCAGGTTTCTATCACAACAAAAGGACAACAAATTCTTCCCCATGGTACAGGCAGTCATAACTAAGTGTGTTTTGGAAATACAAGAACAGTTCACACTAAATTATGAAACAGAATAAAAATATACTTGAATAACATCAAGGATTAATTTTTGCTCTGTAAGACCACAGGTCCCTGAGTAATAGAACAACAAAAACAGCCAAACAACTCATATAACAGTAAGAAGCAGCTGGGAAAAGGCAAATCATTTGCTTGCAAGCAATGGAATGATTCCTACCTATACACAGTAAAAGCACTTCAAAGAGCAGAAAGATGTTATACTTTAAAATGGTTAATATGTTAATGTTTAGTGGGTCAATATATTAAAATGAAGATTTAAGAGGCCATATTCATGTGATTTCACTAGTACTGTTCTTGAAGGAAATCTTGTAACCTTCATTGGCATTAGTAGTGTTGTCCTTCCAGGTTACTAGGACATTTTTAAGTAAGGAAAAATCACTATGCATATGTCATATTTTAAAAGAAAATCTAGCGTATTGGGGGAGATAAAAGAGCCTGTCTTGTGATGTTTAAAAGGTGACTTTCATTTCAGAGTGTCAAGGAAATTGTAGTCTAATCAAGTGGTTGCAATACAACTACCAATGTGAATGCTAAAGATTAACTAGTTAAATCACAGAAAATAAGGACACAGAAAGCCTTTACAAAAAAATTAACAGATTACTGATGAGAGAGCAAAACAGCTTCCCTAAGAAAATCTAAGATATATTTAGCATACCAGTCCCTGCATTGCTTGTTTTTCTGTATGAAAACTTATAGAAGAAAAAGTATTATTAATCACTAAATTGACACTAACTTTGTCAGGAAAATAATTTATTTCCTGTTACTATGAAAAATCACATACAGATAAGAATCTTCACTTTACTGTGAAACTACAACTAGAATTTCAACTATTTAGTAGCTTCGGATTTAAAGACAATGTGTTTTGCAATGGCTGTTTTGCTATCTCAAGATCAAGATGGCCCTTAATATTTTTATATATTGTACAGAACTAGAATTTTGCTGTTACAGAGACAAAGATATTGCAACTCGTGACATCCTTACATGCTGGAGATATCAATAAGATGGATGTGATCCTCATATCCAAGCTGGCTGGCTACTTCTCGAAACTCTTCAGTCAAACGAATGAGCCCGAGATCCAAGTTGAACTCAGCAGGAAATTCCAAAATCCAGTATCTGAAACCCACAGACAGCAGTGAAGAGATGCCCAGGGACTCAGGCATAACATTCAGTGGCTGCATACATGTACATACATTGTATTTCATAGGACTTATTTCAGACCAACTGGTCTTTGGGCAGTGAGTGTGGATTATCTATCTCATCCTGTTGCTTCTGTAATTATCTGCGACATTGAAGTGGGAAAAGGCACTTTATCTTTTCCTTTAACTCACCACAGGACAACAAAGCAGCAATGAAAATGATGTCTCAGGTGACACACACAAAAGGCACATGCAATGTCCTAGCTCAGGCTGCCAGAACACCTGAATGGCACTTGAACTCAGCCCTTGTTCAAGTGAGACACTTTGTTTTCTCAGAAAAGATTTTTCAATGAAAATGGCAGTATGGATTTGAGTGGTAGCTCTACCATGATAGCCATGTAAACCAGGGGTAATTCCTACAAGCTGACATGTAAACCATGTAAGCCTCCTCTGCTATTTAAGGGGGTATGGAAAAGACTTTATTAGTCCTGCTTTCTGTAGCCCCTCTCACCTTTCTTCTCGGTGATATACCTTAGTCCAGAGAAAGGAGGAAAAAGCATTTATTTGAGGGAAGCAGATTATATCATGCTAACTTAAAAATTCATGCTTTCTCTTTTACAGGGATATGTTCCCACACAAGAACAGCCTAACACATGAAAGCTCTCCCATAAAATCAAGGTCAGAACAGTCTGTGCAAGATTCAGAACACACCCAACCTGTAGCAACTCTGACATCACTAACACACACCTGTCATCACAAATTATGTAGGGATTGCATGAAATGAAGCAAACAGCCCAGAGACAATCTTCCCTTCCCACACTAGATTACATCTGGGAGCAAAAGGTGTCTCTCCTCTGTCTGGCACTGAACCAGTCTCCCACTAAGAGGTGTCACACTCATGTGCCAGGTAAATCATAGCACAAGTGTTCAGTCAGCTTTTTAGCTCAAGGTTGTGAGTGTCTTAAAAGCTGGATGAATCAACTTAGTTATTTTCAACACACAGAAATTCACTCTGCACTGTAGACTGGAGATCAAGTTAAAAACCCACAAACAAAACAAGTTACGTTGATGGTATTACCAGAAGCATAAAACCAAAATACTAGAGGGCCAATGTGCATTTACCTCATAAAGTAGCAGATTTTCAATCTGAATTCATTGCAGTTCTCCCCACTGGCATCTCTATATGTATGCTAGTTAAAGAAAGCTTTGTGAGCCTTGATTAAGTAATACTCTTTTTATTCACTGGACACTGACACTAAACCAGCTGAAGGAAAAACAGTATCAAACTTTTCTTCCAGAGATAACCACAACGTGTTGTCATATTTCATTCACTTTCACAGCATCTTAGGACTCAAAAACTATTTCCTGACTGCCACCTTTTTTCTCCTACCAAAATTGGCTCTATTTTACTATTCTGAATATTCTGCTGAAAGGTTTCTTACCAGCTCTGCCTAACCAAATATGGTAGTACTTATGATTTAAGAAGTATAAATGACATGCAAGTGCTTAGATATCACTCAAACTTCATAGTACTGCCAGCCTGCTGCAATACATTTGAAAAGTTGTCTTGGCCACATATTTGCAGTTATTCAAAGTTAATGTGAAGTATGAGTCAGTATTCTTCTACATGTGAACAACGTCTACAAGCAGTAGCATGAAGAAGCTCACAAACTTCCATCTTGAGGCTGAAAAAAGTTCACCACTAAACCTTGTTTGTCACTAATTAATTGACATATTTTTACATGCACTGACAGAAACAATCCGCTTTTGATGCTGTAGTGTGGGTTTGCAACACTTTGTGGAAGGATATGTGGACAGAAGCTTGCCAGCCAGCTCTGTCGAAGGCAGATACCACCGATGCATTAAAAGAAAGGTTCTTGGCAAATGGCTGGAACACTGATTTCCTTTGTCATCTGCAGAAGAGAAACAATGAGTTAACCACATTATGACAGAGGGGAGCTTTTAGTCTTCAAGCAGAGTCAGATGGAAAGGATCAAAAGTGGAAAGGTTGTCTCATTATCTACCACAGGTAGGAAACAAAAGCAAAGCAAAAAAAAATGCTCCTTTAACAATAACTATTGCTAGAATGCAGTGACAGTTATTTAAATAGAGAAAAAAAATCCAAAGGGGTGTTGATGACTGGCCATAGCTAAAAAAAATAGGGTATGGACAGTACTATGCTAAATGTTATACAAAGACACTGCCAGTAACCCAAAGAACAAATCCAAAATTAGCCCATCAAAAGGGTGGGGAGATGATTTATATACAACCACTTATAGTATTTGTTTTATTGCAGATTTATAGCTTCAAGTTAACAATTAAATTGTTAACAAAGGGGTCTGCTTCAAGGACAACAACGGCAAAGCACCTCACATCTGTGCTCAGGGTCCCATCTCCAGCTATCTTACAGAGACCCTTGTGCCTTTGCACTGTAGACACTGAAGCTGCACAAGGGGTTATTCCCTGGCAGGCTGGATGACCATCACTCTTCCCCAACATCTGCAATGTTAGATTATTCTCAGTCTGTCACTAGAAGACAGTAGATGATACGATGTATGAAACAGAACCACACATGGACTACCCTTGTCAAGGGAGTGTGTATGTAAGAAGAGACACTTTTCCCAACAGACAGGTGTATGGCCTCGCTAATACTTTCATTAAGTTCTACAACAATGAGTTTGATGGTAGTCTACAGAAATGGATATATGAACTCATCTGACTGCAATGTGATATATCTAATGATTAATGGTGTTATGGATCAAGGTCTTTTTCATCACTTCTTTCCCTCAGACCTGGTACATCACATTTTAATAAAAGTAAAAAGATTACATGAGCCTTAAGTCATACTCTTGCCAATTATTGCATGATGATTTGGAAAATCTTTAAAAAAAATGACTGGTCAGAAACACAGCTGTGCAACTATTCAAGACAAAGATCAATGCCAGAAATAACTCCTTGATTAATTCAACTAAACATTTCTCTTGGTGAAGGCCAGCATTTTAAAAACCACCATACCCACCATTGCGCATTATCTTATTAAGAAAATTTAATGCAGTATGTATGTGATTAAAATTCTGGCTTGTGTAATTCTGGGACAAATGGAAACATGGAAAATTTTACAGAACAGAAATGAGTTTTTGCCAAGAGAAAGACCAGCTAAATCAGGGAACAGCAGGATTTTTGAGATTAATTTCAAGAACAAAAAAATAATATATTGAAAAAGCATACCAAACATTTCAATACAAGTGTTCAAAAGCTCATCTAATGTTGCAGCTTTCCCAAGTGTGTTTGACCCCATTGTCCTTTAGTCGTTGTCAAAAAATAAGAGACATTTTCACCAAGTACGAGGATGCTTCTTCAGATGCCCAGATTTTTCACTTCACTTTGCTGGTTGCATTCTTAACTGGACTTCAATGAAAATCTGAGGAAAATAAAAGAAATCATTATTATATGACTATATGGGAGACTTATCATGCTGTAATGTTTACAGTTCAGCTCATCTTTTCTGTTAAATGTTTTTTTTTCCTACACGATACATGGCATGTGAAAAATTGCTGTAAGCTTTTCCTACATTCCAACTTGTGTTTCTAAGTGTTGTCCAATTGTTTGTCCACCAGCACAAAATGAATCCATAGCTGGGGTCATAAAACAGAAACCAGATGGTAAATGAGGGCATGCACGTACAATGACGCACATTTTGTTCAGGTCATTCTTATTTACACTTGATAAGTCACTTTTTGTTAATAACCCTGCTTTTATGTTTTTAAGCATAACCATTTTTTCCCCCTAAGATTACTGGTTCATGGTAATGCTAATGGTCTTAATTGGCACAGACTGCATAAGTGTTTGATGAAGTTCACAGCAAACATTAAACTAGAAGGCAATTTTTCAAAGCCTCTGCAGATTTTTAAATAAATCTTCCCACAGTAGCTGAACAGTCACTGAAAGCTGAACATATCCAGAAACATCTAAATTTTACTATACATATATTATGCATTTAAATATCAGATATCCATTTACCTGAAGATGCACAGAATATTGTTACAAGTTTTCAGAAATAATTTTACAGGTTGTACTTAAAAAATAGAAAAAAATCAGTATTTTATTGTTTGTCTGTGACTAAGCTCCACTAGTGCCTGACCATAACAACTGTTTGAAATGTGACAAACAATAACAATGTACATTCAACAACTTTTCTAGGAAAAAACCCAAGACTAGAACTAAGAGTCTTTGAAGTGAAACAATACAGGAATTTGGGAAATTTAGTTTCAGGAGTCATTGCAAGTAACATTAACTATTTAATGCTGATCATGCAAAGCACTAATGAATTAAATGTCTTCTTTAATTCACCCGCAAATACCAGGTTTTCAAACCCACCATATCACAGACCTTGTGCTGCAAACTCAATCCTAGTAGGACTGGCTTCCTTCACCCTTTTTACTAACCCACCCTGGTCTGGCCATGGTTACAGGGAGCACAAAACATTCTGAGCTAGGTCTCTGTCAACTTGCAGCCCTGTAAACATCACTGTGGTCCAGCCACCCAAGCGACACCAGGCTATGGCAGCTTTACTGGCCCTGATGGTGCCACCTCAGCCACCAGCTCACACCCACAGAGTGCTCTTTCTTCAGCAAAAGGCAGGGCCAATGTATCCTGACTCCCACCTGCCAGAACAAGGACAAATTGCTGCTCATTCTGGGTAGGTCTGCACTATTGAGCTTACCATGCCCAGACTGGCTGCCAGGTGCTCATTTCTGGCCTATGGTAACTCTCATTTGCACCTCAGATCCACTTAGGACATCACTGACTGGTCAGGAACCCTCTAGCAGCACAGCACACCACATCTCAGTCCCTGGAAAAGTGTCCTGCACTGAATGCTTATCTATAGACCCAGCTTCAGAGTCCTGTGGTGTTGAGGCCGCTTTAAGCACACAGCAGTGTTTTGAATGGAAGACCTTCCAAATATACGATTCAGCCAAAGATGCAAGTCTTAGGAGATGCAGCTGAAGGAGCTGGGGTAGTTTAGTCTGCAAAAAAAGGGAGGCTGAGAGGAAACCCTATCATTCTCTACAACTATCTGAAAGGAGATTGCAGTGAGGTAGGGGTCAGCCTCTTCTCCCAGGTAACAAGCAACAGAATGAGAGGAAATGGTGTCAAGTTCTATCAGGGGAGGAATTTAGATTGGATATTAGGAAAAATGTCATCACTGATAGGGTGGTCAAGCATTGGAACAGGATGTCCAGGGAAGTGATTGAGTCACCGTTCCTGAAGGTATTTAAAAAAGGATGTAGATGTGGCACTTAGGGACATGGTAGTGCTGGCTTCATGGTTGGATTTGATGGTTTAAAAGCTGTCCCAACTTAAACAATTCTGTGATTCTATACTAATATTTTTAGATACAATCCTAAAGCAAGGTTCTTTCTGGTCTCATCCAACAATGGATTTAGGCATGACACTCTTTTCCCTGAAGTTGAGAGAAAGACCCTGGAGGATGTAAGCACAGCTCACTGAGCAGTGAGTTTCTACCCACCAGTGAATGTAAATGTACAATGCTGCAGGCCAAGTCAGCTGACAGAAAACCAGAGCAGAGAGGTACAAGCATTAAATCCTGCCCCTTCCTCCAAGCCAGGAGAAAGCACTTTTCCCTGAATTTGGTGGTGCAGAACTCCCTCTTGAAGGAACACTGTTTTTCCAGGAATCACACAGAGCTCCTGCTTGCTATGAATTGAAGGGAAACTAATCCTTTCACACAACAGTAAGAAGTCAGAGCACTCACCTAAGAAAAAGGGGGAGGTGGGTACAGAGTGGTCCTTGGCTTTGGGCCCATGCTTGGCATCCTAGCAGCTATCTCTGGGGCTAGGCTGGGCAGCCTCAACCCTTCCTGCAAGAGCTGGGCTATCACACAAAACCTAAAGTTGTCTGAAATGAACCAGAGGATACAGGGAGACATGTGGCTCTCTAACCTTCTGGTCAGGCCACACAAGCCATGGTTACCCTAGGTTCAATGTTTCTTTCTAAGCCTTTGTATGTATTTAAAGTGGGAAAAAATAAAAATAAGTAGAGCATTTGCTTGGTTAGAGTTAGCCAGCAGCTGAGCAGCAATTTTCAAGATCACAACTTTGTACTTTGGCACCTAGCTTTTGCTAGAATCCCACCTTGGGCATATTTGTCCTTTTTGAACATCCCAAAATCCTTCTCCTAATGCTTAAATTATTGGTGTGATCTTCACAGAGCCAGCTATCTAGCTCATCCAACTTCATCTGACTTAGTGTGGTTTTTTTTTTTTCAAGAAGAGAAAAACAACATAATTTTTAGCCAGCTTTTAAAAATGAAATGGAGAGAAGCTATTGCATTTTTCTGTCTATCCCTTGAAAATTGTTGAGTGGGAAATGTAGGAGTGGAAAAGATTTGATTTGACTTTTCAGTTTTGTTAGTATTACCATCCTTCCTAATACAGCATAGGAGAGTATCATCTCTGTCTCCTGTTGACAGCAGGATAAAGACAGCCATGGAGTAATTAACAAGTAATAACCAATGTAAAATTGTAGATTTGTTGGGTTCATTTTCAATTATATGACAACTACTTAAGTAGCAGATAGCTAGATCCTGACATGACAGTACTATGCTCCGAACAGCCTGACTCCTAAATGTCAGAATATTATTCTAATAATGCTTCTAAAAGAAGAATAAAATATTTTCACTAGATGAAGAACTGGCTGACTGGGTCTGAGCCAAAACCTGCTGTCACATCTTTTGACTGCAGACTCCAACAACCACAACCATTACATCAATTGTACGATTAAGCACTGCTGTTATACTAGGACAATAAACAACTTGTCTATATCATGCTCAGTGGTATCCAACCACAGCAGCACTTGCAGAGTTGGATGAATAAAATACAGCTATAAATGTCATCTACATAAATTAAATAAATTATATTCTGTTGGTGGTTCAATGCAAGAAAAGCATAAACATAAAAATAAAATCATAAGAGAGTTTTTCTACACATAAAGAATTAAAATGTTTGAAATATGTGGCTATTATTAAAAAATTGATTTTCAGAAGTGCAGTTGGATTTCCCAATAAAGATAATCTAGAGAATCTCTGCCCCTAGCTGCTTCCCAGTATGACTCTGAAACATCTTGTTGCCATCTGGCTGTTTCAGTAGGACTCATTAAAGCTGGATAAGAAAGTCAGAGCTCACTCAGTGTGCCAGGGAATTATTGCATACTATAATAAAGACTTAAAAAATAATTTTGCCTTATAATGGAATTATAAATCCTTCTGGGTTTGCTGTGGTTAAGAGAGGCTATTAAGGACACAGGAGGCTCCACAACCACCCATTCTCATTTCTTTATCAGGCCCCTTGAAATTAGTCTTCACTGCTAGTAACCCTCCACATGCTGGGAAGGACAGTCAGGGCAATAAGTCAGGAATAGGTGAAGGCTATGACAGCAGGAATATGACAGATACAAACCTTAACACTCTCTTAAAGCCAACAGCTTTGTCTAAGGGACCCCCTCCATTTAGGTAGTAGATACAACCATAACATCCCTATAAACCAAGTGAGGGTATCAAGCACATCATGCTTTATTTCATGAAATATTTCTATTATGGGATACACACTTTCTACTTAGGAGGAAAGCAGAAACGTCTGCAGTCATGTGCTCAGAGGTTAGAAGTTTGTTATGGACTAAACTACAAAATACAGAGTCCCTTCCAAGTCCTGCCATCACCCCGACTGCCACATGCACACAATTACTTTGAGCAGATGGCTTTCCTTAGTACTTTTGTGCAGTGTTTGGCATTCTGGAAGTCTTGAGGTCATGCTATTGTGGACTGTCTTGAGACATCACTTTAAGCAAGTGTGTAGGTTGTGACCTCTTGAGGCAGGTGTGGTCAGGTGTAATACATTAGTTTTTAGAAAAAAGAGTACACCCTGTCAGCAAACTTGTGGTCTTGTGCAAAACACCAAATGATGTGAATAGAGTGGGCAGCATGAAGCCAGATTTTAAACGTTGGCTACTGTAATTAGTAAAACCAGAAGAAACCACTTTTACTGCTAGAGGCTACTAAGGGGAGGTCCACATCTATAAGCTGAGGCAGTTTAACTAACATTAAAATGTAAAGCCAGTACAAATCTCTGTGTGGGAGCTCTTGCATGGATTTCAAGCAAGTTATATTAGTTACAGATGCAAGCTAGACCAATAAGCTGGTTTTAAATATGCTTAATTTTTTTATACAGAGTAATATTTGTTTAGCTAAATGAAATTTAAACAGCTTTTTAGCCAGGCCAAAGTAAATGTATATGTAGCATTTTCCCCATTAATTAGAAGTGGGCTATTTGCCTTCTACTTAGGGAAGATAAACAGAGCCACACACAAAAAGTCCAACTTTGACACAGAGGCACCTCTATGGGTCTCAGTTTATCCATAAACTTTCTAGAGGCCTGCACACAGGAGACTCATATTCTTTCAAGATTAGGACATTCTTGGGGCTTTAAGTCAGACGTCCCCTCATCTCCCCCTCCTCCAAACCTACACAACACATCACTGAATGCTTGCATTAAACAGCTTCCACCTGGCTGCTGGAGGAGTGCTAAATGTGAGCAGCTAAACAGGGAAATCAAATCAGTAGCAGTATGCAGAAAAAGAAGCTGAGAAGAAATCAAGAGTCTTGTGAGAAGGTACAAGGGTAACTTTCCTTGCTACAACTTTTTCTGTCTTAATCTTATGTCTAGGGTGAGCTCTTCAGGACAGAGATCATCTGCTACCTTGTAGATGTAGTGGAGGCTCTCACAGTAAGACCCTTCTTTATGATTAATTTCCATGTGTATTAGTCAGTAATTGTCACAATAAGAATCCCAGCTGGGAAAGATAAGTGCTGCACCTTTGCCTACACAGGTTCAATCAAGACATCTGTTTGGGCTCAAGTCAACGTGGGTCTTAGATTGCTTACTGCATGGTTCCCGAAGTTTATTCGCTCCCAGGAACAACTTATTTATTGTAGCTGGTGAGTACCACTTTATTTATTACGGTACACACAAGTCTGTTTCTAGAAAGCTCTGTGGTCGGGTTTCTCCAGTGCCTAACACATGCTGAAGCTGTGCTAGGACAAGGCAGTGATGCTGGGCTGTCAGGCAGCCTAATGCCACCGCTTCTGTCCCAGTCCATGACCTCAACCATCACATGCAGCTGGCTGTGGGATGGCACATCTGGCTTGCCAATGATGTTTGTCATGTGGAGCAAGGGCACAGAACAAGGGAGAGATTGTGGCACTGCTCCATGAAGTTGTGAGGGTGGAGGGGAAAGGAAGGAAGGAAAGTTAAATGTGAGAGTCTTGGACTCATCTGATGTGGCTTCATTATTCATTCACCTTTGCTACACACTTTCAGATTATACTTACACAATAAACCACAGCAAATGTATGCACTCTACTGATTTGATTCACTCTTTTTCTGGATCAGAAGGAAACTCCAAAATACGTTAAACAGTGTGGGACCTCTGTGTCTGAAAAGAGGACAGGACAGGGAGATAGATAAGCGTATGTTGCTGGTGGATGGCTAAAGCCAATCCTCATGCTAACAACAGACATTGCACAGGGGATATCGGTGGCTCCAGAACTCTCTAGATCCCAAAAGTTAAAGTTTTACTTATTCCATTTCATTTGCCTACCCAAAGACAGTGTAATCTCTGTAAAAAAAAATAAATATTTAATTACTGATTTTGGTACTGGGAAAGAAAGAAGACAAACTTTAAAGCACGTTTCCTTCCACTTTACCGGGCTAAGCTTCACTCCACACACTGTCCTTCTCCCTTGCTATTGCTGCAGGTTGCACTGAATCCCTTCAGTGAGACAAGGAGCAGTGCAGGAGGTCAGGGTCAATACTCAGCAGTTTCTCTCCCCTGCTCCTTCCTTCTCCCTCTGGTCCTGCTCTCCAGCATGGGTCCTCTATGGGCCACAGTCCCTTTGGATGTGTACCTGCTCTGGCATTAACTTACCAATGGCAACAGACTTTTCAGGGAAGTACCTGCTCTGCCACAGAACATCTCCTTGTCCTCTGACCTTGTTATTCCCTATGTCCTTTTCACTTCCTCTCCATTCCCTTGCTCTCCTTGTGTTCCCCTCAGAATTTTCTGCCTTTTCATAAATACGTTTTTACAGAGGAGCCACCAACTTGGCTGATGGGCTCAGCTGTGCTGGGTCCCTTGAAAAGGCAGCTGGAAGTGGCTGTATCTGACACAGGGCAGCCCGTGGCATCTTCCCTCAGAGGTCATGCCTGCAACCCCCCTGCTGTCAAAACCTTGCTATTTACATCCCAT
The DNA here is from genome assembly GCA_013396655.1 of Campylorhamphus procurvoides. Taxonomy (NCBI): domain Eukaryota; kingdom Metazoa; phylum Chordata; class Aves; order Passeriformes; family Dendrocolaptidae; genus Campylorhamphus; species Campylorhamphus procurvoides. The sequence goes on from WBMV01004761.1 coordinate 972,939, forward strand.
ATAGCCTCTAAGAGATGAGCAGTTGTGCCTTAGCATGGAAGTAGTCAAGTTACAAATTCTCAAAATGTATTCTTTTGGGCTTCAGTTTGAAGGAAGACTCCACTAAGGTTAATATTTACTTTCAGGTCATCACAGGTCACCCAATTAACATAGAAGGGTATTATAAATCATTTCAGGCCCTAGATGCCTACTCGTCTTTGGGAACAGAGGTTAGATGAATAGGGCCATAAGTAAGAAATCAAGTGAATATAGAGTTCCACTCACAGGGACTACCAAACTGTTAGCTCAGAGCCACATAATGCCTTGTATAAGTTCATAAATTAACATGCTGACCTAACACAAAAGAGAGGCTTACAGAAATCATGAGGACAGTCACATGACCAAATACGTTCAGTAATCAGAAAGTCACTTGATTAAGGCTTGAGCTGCTTAGGTAACATTTTATTTAGCATTCTTTCTGTGCAATATAACCAGGATGATTTCAGAGATAACATAAAAACAAATTCCCCCAAGTTCCCTCACTTATAACCCCCCTAACATAATAGATAGCTTGATAACTGGATTGTAAAAACAACAAAGGTTTCATTCTCAATTTCAATTCTAGTATTTTATGGAACTGGTTATCTACCATACTTCAGCTTTGTGCCATCCACTCCTATATTTCCTGTATTTATTTTGTTGGCACTCATCTCTGTAACTCCAGCTAATAATGACAGCAAAATCTGAACACACATCCTTGCGTTAGTTCATGTGCTATGCTGATGACACCTTAATTCCTTTTTCCATGGGTCACGGTAGTACAATTGCCCAGAATGTAACAGGTTAAAGGGGAGAGCTAAGGACCACTTTAGTTTGTCTAAACTTCTAGCAATACTTCTGAGTAGATTTGTCACAAAAATTGTTTTGCTATTCCCAGTAAAGCAAAAATAAAATTACAAATACACGACCTGCGATCAATGTATGTGACGCTGGGGGTTGCAGCTCTTCTGATAATCTTTGCTCTTCAGGCACATAAGAGACCTAAAGCACCAAAGTACAACCCAGTGGGAGAGGACAGAAACAGCAGAAAGACTTCACATACTCTTAACTCAATGTTTTTCAGAAGCCAGATGAAGACATCATCAATACCTCTTACAAGTTATACTACTGCCTGGAAGCCATCAGAGAAATTCTTGGCAGTTACCTCTACTATTCATAGACTTGCATACAGCATCTTTCAAGAGTAAGTTTGCTTTGTTAATCTAGTCAAGTAGGTGGTAAAAAACAGTCTATCAGCATGTATTCTCGACTATTTACACTGCTATATTCCTTTAATGAGGCTGGACCATCCCGAGAAAAATGGAGGTTTTGATTATTTTAAAAAACACAGGGGTAAATAATCAACCCTTTAGTTCTGAAAGACAACCCCCCAGTATATTTATTACAATATATCTGTTAGAGAAAATTTCAATATTTTATTATTTACATTGGCCAGCTATATTCTCTCTTAAAGACAAGCTAGAAAAATCACGCTTGCTTATTAATTAGATTAACTAAGCAATCCCAGGCCCTATTCACCTAGACCTTTCATTATGTTCAGCTTGGACATCTACCTTTTCTCATATAAAGTTTATTTTGCCTTAAATTTTTCTATAGCAGCATGGTCCTGGGGTAGTGACTTCTTTGAAGTTGTTAAATATTCCAAAAGTTATGACAGTTTTAAGATTCAGCACTGATTTCAGTGCCACATCACTTTCCAATCAATTTTGAGGCAAAGAAGGATCATAAGAGCTTGTAACTTGTATGAAAATTCAATAAGTTGGGTGTCAAATTCTTGTCTGACAAAAGTATAGCTTCCAAATCAATTTTCCCTCAGAAGAAGCTTTTCCGCTCCATATTGTTCTGTAATTTCCAGTTATTTCCCACTGTAAATTAACTACTCATGGCACAGTACCTTCTAGGTTTCTTCATAATGATGCCACAGGAATCAGACACCTATGGAGCTTCTCAAACCCATTAAGCTCTACAGGTTTGTGCTGGTCACCCCAACAGTAGAGATCATAGCTGTGACCCCCTCTTCCATTGCCATCTGATTTATGTTGTATCAAGGTAAGACAAAATCATTATCTGCAGTCATAGAAAGCAGCAGGGAGAATTCAACACCTCCTACTAACCTGATGTCATTTCCAGCATTGATTATCATACCTGATTTATCACTCTTTCTGGTTTCTGACCTTCCCCAAAATGAAGAACAACTGCAAATACTTTACATCTGCTAAAAGCAAGGGTATTACGTATGGAAAATGGGAGGTTAAGTGCCTGTTTACTTTTCCTTCTTCAGCCCTGTTATCCCATATATTACCTCACATCTCTCCCCGTGAACTCACAACCTATACCTATCCCATGTGAGGAGAGGCCTCCCTGTGTAGTGAAAGCAGTTTTGCTGCTTGCTGCTGACCTTTCCTCCTGTGACTACAATCAAAACATAGGTTGGCTTCAGAAATACCCTGGCCACACATTTACAGCCTGGGAAGTACTTATCAGTGCAGTAAATTGAAGGCAGCAACTGGCAAAACAATAAAGGCAGGAAGACGCTTTCAGAGACTTAAGTAATGGGAAGCTGGATGTCTGAGATGGAGCAAGACAGAGTTAAAAGGACAGAGGCTCCTTTTTCTCATTTGGCTGCTATGGTGCATTTCTAATCAGATATTTCTTTTTTTTCCCTTTGATGAATGTAGAAAATGGTTCACATGTAACTGCTATTTCCCTGCAGACCTGTTAATAGGTCCCAGACAAGGAGGGAGGCTGGACCAGTTGCTAATGGCCAGTAACCCTTCTCACTCCCTGGCGGCAGCTGCCCATTCATTTGAGAGCAGTTGCTCTTTAAAGAGGGAATGCAAATTGAAATGGTACGATAGAGAACACTGACAGACACGCATGACAGTAGACAGACCTGCTGTGTGATCCTAGGAGCTCATGCATATTGCTGTCTCCTGCACACTCACACGAATCAGGGGTGCCTGTCCTGTGTGATGCAATGGTTTTGCAGCTGCAGAAGTCACCAAAGACTCACAACACACAGGCAAGCAGGCGTGCAAAAATGCTGATAGAGTAAAAACACAGGCTGGAGATCAGGAGAGATCCAGTATCCTTCTTTTTGAAGTTCTGTCATCACTTTTGATGCTGGACATCACAATACATAAGCAGTTTCCTACCTCTAGTTATTTTTTATGAGTTCTCCTTGAGATGATTGGTGAAACAGTGGCAGCTCAGATTTCTTAACAATGCAATGAGAGTATTTTAAACATGAGCATACGGTGATTCTTAGGCCAGTCAGAGTTTTTTGATATACTAAGCCTCCAACAGAGAAGAGAAGGAAGGAGATTATTTGCTGTTTTTAGAGTGTCTGCCTGGATTTTATGTTTTATTTTCAGACGTAACAAAGCAACAGTGAGATGACTAAACCTTGTTTCCTTACTAAACAATCTACTAAGAAACACACACTGGTTAGTACAACCATATGAGGACAGAACAAACCTCTGAAACTGTTTATGATACAAGAAATCTACAGAGTACAGGATATGAGAACAGTATCACCACAGTTCCTATATTCCTATATCCAGGCCTTTGGAAAAGAGAGTTTTATTAATAACCACATACCTTCCTAACAATAAGACAGTTGCAGCTGACAAGTTAGAGGCCTTCTTTAAAAACAGAGTAATGTAAGAAGGTGCTATATATAAAAATATACAGAACGGCAAGACAACTTGAAAAAGGGGAAGGAACAGAGTAAAAAAACCCTTTCAAATAAAAAAGAGGAAAAGCATCTCACAGTTCCTGCTTTAATAAGTAATACATCAAACAAGTAATTTTGGTCTTTCTTTTGCTGATATTATTTTGGTAGCTATATTAACCCATTGGTTAAGTTTGCAATGCTCGCATCATAAGATACAACACTGTAATTCTCTAAAGCTCTTATCTGCCAAAGATTTGCCATTATTTGTAAAGCAACAAGAGTTGTTGCTGTAGCTGTAACAATTGAGAATCACATACTCCACCAAGTACACTTCTGTCCATATAGATAAAACCCTTTCAGTAAATTGGGAGTATAAAGCCTCTGCAGTGGCTGGTTTAGGCCACCACAAGCAACTTGAAAGACACTTATTAAATTCATACAAACCTGTTTATGTTGTATTTATAGAGGAAACTTGTAACTGTTTACTTCTTAACATATAGTTACCAAATCTAAGGAGCTTATCAGAATTTCTTGAAGGTTCTGCTAAACTTCAGTAATTGTTAAAAAAGATAATCCTGTGGCTATGTAGTAAAGCTAATACGAAGTGCCAAATGTGGTCAAGTAAGGAGAGGAAATTATCAGGTGGAAGGTGTTGAGGAGATCTTGATTTAAAGCTGACACAGAGGCTTAGGGTCTGGGCTTCCCTGCCCCAGTATTTAGCATTGAAAGACTGACTGCTATTGCAGTCATGTTCTCAAAACAGCCCAGTCCTTTTCAAGCTTACTTACAGAAAAAAATTGTATTTCTATAAGCACTACTATTGCAGATAACCATGCTCAGCTCAATTTCTTACTGAATATAGTTAAATCAGTGCAACAATTCCAAAAGGAGCAGGTTTAGAAACACAGACATGAAGCAATTTGCAAAAGAACCTTTACTTAAGATACATTAATCTGCAAACCACCTGTCTCATTTAGTTCTGCAATGCAATCTCAAAGCTGGATGCAAATGAAGGATTGAGAGCCCAAATCCTGACTCCCTTTTACTTCCAGAGCCTGACTCCAGGGTTATGACTCTCATACTGGTCTTTCATTTTTCACCTCCTCACCTTAGAAGGTGACTACCTAGAGCTTGTAACCTCTACTTGCATTTTCGATATTAAAGCCCAAGTCAGCAACATTAAGAAGCTCCCTGCTTAGGTCAGTCCTAGACTCTTTTTGAATCTGTACACATGAAACTCCTCAATCTGTGTTAAGCATCCTGTAGTCACACTTAGCATGCCAAGCCCATACTAGATAGGTGCAGCCATGATGCCCAAGCTCTTTTTCCAGGACCTCCAAACACTCCTGAAAGTTATGAGAGATGCAGGATCAACTCTTTCATTTAATGGAAGGATTGTAAATCTCCCACTATCTTGGCTGAAACTACAGAGCAGAATTACCATCCTCAGAACACCAATGTAATTCCATGTCATGTCACATGAAATAGCAAAGCAAGAAAGAGCATGACTATAATTTAAGGGGAAAAGGACTCACTCATGAAGAGGGGGGGAAAAAGAGTGAATTCTAGTTCCTGCCCTGGTGCCTATTTAAGATAAAAATATATGGACAGTCATTAGGGCAGGGCCTGGAAACCAAGAGTTTTAGGAAGGGTGGCAGCTGTTCCAGGAAGTATGTGTTCATGAATTCAGTAAAGTAGAACATGAATAAGCAAGCTGAAGAAGACGAGACATCTTTAGCAGAGGAGATTATTATTAGTCTTTTAAGGAAGCTATTTCATGAATAGTGTGATAAGGTTGGAATGTCATGGCTATTCTGATTTGGATGACAAAAATCACTATATATTCAGACAGTAAGTTGACTCAAGCTCTAATTCAGCAAAGATTTTCTGATGTAATTTTCCCCACTGGTAATCAATTATATATTTGCATAAACTCTTTTTTTTTTATTTTTTTTTTTACTTCCCACTAGCAACACCAGAAATTTTCAAACAAGCTCTGGGTTCTAACATTGTGTCACTGCAAAACAGAACTTACCAATGCGTGCCACATGAACCAGCACCAAGACGATGGATGGGGTGGACCTAAGTGAAATATGGGTTATGAATGGAAGTCTATCTGGAATAATGCTATTTCAGATCAAGGAAATTCAATTTGGTGAAACCAGAGTTTAAGCCAGAGAAGTGTCATGTCTTTTAAAGAACATGAACAAGAATATAGCATCACAGTATGCAATACTGAGTATATGCAAACTTTGATCACGTGTCAGAGGCAGCCTTATCAACATGTTTAGCAAGCATCCAAATACACGCACTGTAAGTCATGTTCAATCTATTTGACCATATCATGTATGACTAACTTAAAGCTTCTAAGACTGATTTCTACACTGAAAATCACCAACCTGTTTCAGGTACAGGGAGCAAAATATTCTTCAAAAGTAATGGAAAATCCTTGTTCACCTCAGAGATCCTGCTCTCACACACATTTGCTGCACTCCAGACTCTCTCAAACAAACCTACTACTGCTCTGAGTGGAACAGGTTTCCAGAGAAGGGGTTGAAAAGAAAGGCAGTTCTAACAGTAGTAGGAGTTGTATACGGAAATGTATTGATCTATATAACATTAATATACATAGGTATAGATAGATAGATACAGATATATATAGATATAAACTACTGTATAATAAGCTTGGTATGACTTTGGTTGTAGTCCAAATCAGACATACTGCTGAATCACTCATGTAAAATTTGTGCCAATTTAAGATGATAGTTATTTTCTCTTTGCAGGAACTAAATATATAAAGTATCTGAACAAGAATAGCTCAGGTTTCACTAATTTTCCATATGTGATATGCCTGGCAGGCCCTTGAGGTGCTGAAACCTTCTCCCTTTTGCTTGAGAAACTCCAGATCATTAGTAAAGAACATATGCATAAATCACAGGTGGGAGAGTACTCTGTAGAGGGAGTCAAGCCATTTCACCTATTTGAATGTGGTCAAGGGGAGAAGTTATTCAGAGAAGTGAGACAGCAGATGGCCACCAAAACAACCAGAGTAGTTCTCAGGGGTAATTGCATTTTCTGCTGAGCTGTAAACATCACTCCTGTGGGTATTTCCATAATCCTCATACACACTTAGAGGTTAGCTGAACTTTCTGATGGGACCTCTCACAAATTCAGCTCAGCGAATACCTATGTGTTTGCAGGATTAGTCTTTGTATCTGAACAGGATTCACCAAATCTCTTTTGTTGATACTGCCAGTGCTTGTAGCTGATATTTGTTTACCTTCTTGTTCTCCCCTGTTGCAATACTTCCAATCTGATGGTCAGGTGGTTTTTAAATATATTATACTAATAATAAAACCTATCAATGAAAGAGTACTGCTGCACATGGATTGGATAAAACACAGACTAAAGCAAAGAAGAGCAAAAATCAAAAGACCTGAGAATTTGTTTCAGGCATTTTATTCAAACACTCAGGTAAAAAACATTGCTACTCCTGACTATAAGAAAGGGCCAACATGAAAATGCATTTATCAAATTTAGCAGTGAAAAGTGAATATACCACAAATACATGAACAGAAAACATTCAGTGCAAGTTGGTCAGAGTACCTGTACCATGTATTGTAGGCAGACATGGACAGCTTAGGGAAAAAAGAGAACCACAAAAGTACCCTTACAGTACTTTTAAAAGCAGTTTCCTCTCTTTATTCAGGAACATCCTGGGAGTGGTTCCTCTGTATAATGGCATTTTCAACCAGAGAGACAGACTAGCAAACCTGCAGTTAGTCTTCAGCTAGATGTTTGGATATAGAGCAGAAATATACCCATTTGGAGGACTGTAAGGTTGCCCTGATCGTTTCCTCAGAGTAAAGTAAAAAGATTTAAGAGGAACCTTGCAACGCTCTCAGTGATAGGAGTATGTTTTGAGCTTCTTCAGAGGGACAGTAAGTGGTCACACTGCTACCCAATGTCCTGTACCATGTAATAAAAACAATTCCAGGACACTTTCTGTTATATACCGGACTTTCTAGAGACGCATCAGTGGGAAATATAAGTGCAGAGCACTTCCTTGGACAAAGCATGCTAAAATTTAATTACCGTGCTTCATGTCTATGCAGACCTGCCTTAACTTACATGAAAAAAAGGGTGAGAAAAAGGGTGAAAATTGAAAAAGCTGAGAATGTGTTTTTATGAGATAAGGTTATTATAAAATAATTTAAAAGAGTGGTGGTACAGAGCTGTGTCTTCTGTTCAAGTGCAAAATCGGTGTGTGCCCCAGTAGAGTACCATTACTGGTGCTGCAGTAACAGATGTTGCAGTTGAAATTAAGTAGAAAATCCAAAAAGTTAAGAGAGCCTGAAGATTGCAATGCACTCATTTGTCAAAGTACACTGTCTGTGTTTAACAGAGTACCCCTACGAAAATGTGTTCGTGATAAGGTTTGATGCAGTTGCACCCTTGAAAATCTTGCAGTGTTGATCAAGTTTTCTTTATTTTGTGGAGAGAGGATTTAAAATCTAGTCATGAGTTTTGAATTTAATTCAAAATTAGATACAGTAATGACACCTGGAAGCTGTTAATAAAGCAGTATTGTTTCTTAAACTTTGCAGATTCAAGTTATGAGTTATTCTCCTTGATTTTAAGTGACTTTAACAATCAATAGTATAAAGGCACAAAACTGAACTCTCCCATCACATTTCTTTGAGAAAATTCAGTCACCACTGCAACAATGTGTTTTCAGACATTATTATATGAAGACAAACTCAGCAGTGCAGTTATCTAATGTTCACTATGTATTCATCTTTTTGTCCCTTATAATTCCCAGGGCTGCCTGAGAATAAAATCAGGTGCACGATAGGCACATATGAGCTGGCTCGTAACCCAGCTGGTGCAGAACCATATGGCTTTATATCAACCTTTTGCATCAGCACTGGCACAGCGGTTGTGCCAGAGACAGGGAAGAATGAGTTACAGCAGGAACGGATTGAGCTCACATCTCTTTTCTGGTAGATTTGGGGTTTAACTTAGGTTCAAAACACTCTCCTTCAACAGCCCTTTTCATCTGACTGGGCAGTTTGTTTAGCAGAGAGCACTCATTACAAACACAAAGTGCAATGTCTGGAAACAAGCACACCGTGGCATAGTCTTGCTCAAAATGCAGAATGCCTACAGTTCTGAAAAAACCTCAGACTTATTCTGGGATCAGAATAGAAAGCAACAGCGGACCAGTTATTCTCCCTGCCCCATATGGAATGGAGATATGACAGGCCAGAGGGGCCCATTGCAGCCAAGGTTCCCAGGGGACTGGGGGCTCCTGAGCACAAAGCCAGGCACCTCAGGACCCCCTGGCCTGCTCCATTTGTGGTGTTGTATGGTATCTGTGTGTGAGGGCTGCAGTGCAACCAGAACTGATAATACTTGGTCCAGAGGCAGTCTACCCTTAAAGACACAAATAGGCAGGAAGCCAGGCAGACTTCTGGTTTTGTGAACAATTGAAACTGATTGACATTTTCCTATAAAATTTCCAATGAACTGGCAAAGCCATAGGCTACAGTTTTTAATAAAAATAAAAGTCTTCAGGGAGAAATAAAGTTTCACTTGCCTATTTGAGAAGTCTTTGAATAAAGTTTATTCTTCCCACGTTTAAAGGAGGGACTGCATGCAACCTGACGGTGTTTGCTCTTGGACCTTCCTCAACAGGACCCTACTCTCTACTTCTGCCCCTCTTTACCCTTCCCCAAAACATCTGGTGTCCCTCAGTCTCATCACGTATCAAGATCCATCATTCCTTCATTTACATTCTTTATAAGGCTTCCTTCAAAAAAATCCTAATTCATGTCTGTGTAAATAATTGATCAAAAGCTCCTTTTTATGTATTCTATACTCCAATTTGAAAAGGAAACTTCAGACCATAAGAGTCAAAAATTATCAGACAGGGAAATCAATCATTCATGAAGCAAAAACACAAAAAATGCAAATATCCAAAAATAAATTTAGTCAAGGACTTGGAGATATTTAGGAGATTCACTCCCTGTTTTTTAGGGAGGATTTTTCAACCTTCACAATCTAATTATACATTATCATCCAGAATGACTCAATAATATTTTCATCATTGCATCTTCATCTTCCTGTATTTCTCTTCTTCTACCTTTTTCTTTCAAAAAAACCCTCTGCATTTACCCCCAGAAAGTAACCAGTCGCAAGCAACTTTGGTCAGACTGATCATACTATTTTGGGGGAGTTCCTCTGTCGATTTCTTACAAGCATACTTTTAAGCCAAACATTGAAATTGCTCTGTACTCAAGTTGCATCACTACCTATTGACTAGCTCTACTGAGAAAGGAAAATACAGTCACCATAAACAACCTCCTCACTCCATCATCTGAGTAAATAAATAGCATTTTCCCTTCCTGGCTAGTATAAGGACAAAACACTGTACCTGCCTTGTTCCCACAAGAGCAAAAACAATACTGTTTTTAATCACAGGTCAGAAAAATATAGGCATTCTGACCATGAGTGAATGATTATCAATGAAGTTTCAAAAATACACCTCACCCTTAAGTGTTTTTACGAAAGGTCTAGGATTAAAATAGGAAAGCAGTGGCAATTTAGGGGATAAAAAAATAAAAACAGGGAAAATCACTTACTGTACTTGGTTCTGCAGAGGTATTCAACACAAACATCACCCTTCCTTGTCCAGCTGCCAAGTGCTAAAGCATGAAATGAGCAGCTGTTTCCTTCAAGCTGGGGCTGTGTGTCTTAACTAGTCACATGCCCCTCCTGATAAATCTCACTGCCGTGCCAGGAGGTTAGAATCTGAAGATCATTATTCCCCCTATTAGAAAATCCTTTTCATAACAGCAGCCTTTGCTAAAGCATTTGATTGGAATGTGGCATTGTGTGCTCCATAACTTCTGGGGGTTTCTTGGTGGTTTTTTGGTTTGTGCTTTTTGTTTGATTTTTTGTTGCGGTTTTTTTAACAGCTAGCACTGAACAGTAGATAAGCCTTAATCGACAGTAGGGGCAGCACAAATGGAAAGTTAAACACAACCCTGTTGATTGCTTCACATTTGTTTCTGACTTCACACTTTGCTGTGTTTAAAGACAGGAATTTAAACTTAAAAATCCTAAAACCTCAGGAACAGGACAAATGTAAAATATTGTGTGTCATTCATGGTGCCTTTAAGACTAGATCCTCCACAGATCATGAAAAATACATGAACAATCCAGATTGGGGGATTAGTTGTTTTTAAGGGGGAACACCACTCCCTTTTGTGTTTGGACAGTAGAGTGATGAATACATTATTAGTACTGGAAATCATTTTAATGTTCTTATCTAGCATTTTTAGGACATGGGACAGACATCGTTCAGTCAGATCATGATAGACTTTTTGAGGTAGGGACTATCAGTCTAAACAGAGAGAGCAAAATTGAAAACAAAAGTATTCTTGCCCCCACTTTCTCAAATGTATGGCAAATGAAGGAGAAACACTGAAGTCAAGAAAGAAACAGATTTTGATGGAATTTTCCAGGGTCATACATTACTGACATTCAGCTGAGACTCAGTGCCTAATCCCCTTTAGCTTGGTCACACATTTAAAGACATTTAGGTATTTAAGAGCAAAGGCATGTAGTCAATGGGATTTTGAGGGTGAGGTGCAAAACATCATTTTCTGAATTTCTTAAATTCCCATCCCACATATAGGACATACCGTGCTGAAACTCTGGCAATACTTTAAATTGGAGAGACTGACAGAGCACAGGCAATTGCCACACCTCAGTATAGGATGTAGTAATGACATTTTATTGTTTGGTAAGCATTCTAGATCTTGCAAGACTGCACAGTGTCTTTGGATTGCAAAGGGCATTGTAGGGCATTTTTCTGAAATGCAAACTGGCCAATAGTTAGTGCTGCAACTGATATTTGAACGAACTCAAGGAATTGCTCAGAGCCAGGAGGCTGTTGTTAAAACTGTTAAAATATAATAGCATATCTAGCTGGCATATTCGTCAGAATCTGATGAAAGCCTGCAAATCCCTGAAGATGAGGGCTACAGTAACAAAGGTAACTTGGGTTGCTTATTTTGACCTTACGCAGCTCCTCATATTATATAAACTGGCACATGGTTACAAAACCATGCAGCCACCAGCACTGCCAGCATAGCCTGGAGCAGGGAAGAAGCCCTCGTGTTAGTTACCATGCCTGCCTTTACAGGCTTCTCCTGTTTCTCGGTACTCCAGGGAAACAAGTTTTCATAGGGCAAACTTCCCACATGACATGGGCTCTCACAACCCAGCCAGGCATGGATGTACCCAGCCCATTGGAGGGTCTCGTCCGCATTCTTAGAGGCAAAGGTGCCCCAGGTGCCACGGCCAGACCCACAGCAGCCCCAGCGCCCCCCAGGTCCCCACTGAAGCCACCTCAGACCCCTCACCTTGTGGCCCTGAGGTGGGGGTTCCTGCTTGAGGGGCTTGAGCTTGGCATGATGCTCAGTCTGTTCTGAGTGGATAAGTGGGTCAGTGTGGAGTGAGGAGGGATGCCCGTGAAGCAGCAGATGTTTGCTGCAGGTGTGCAGCTCTGCTCTGTCACGGTGCACAGCCAGGCTGGGCAACATGTCAACAAGCTGCTCCTCATGGCCATCCTGGGAGGCTCCAAAGAGAGGGCATGGAGCGCTGTGACCCAGGGGTCTGCACAGCTGCTGAGGGGGCTTTAAAGGAAGAGGTTGTAAAAACCATGACTTTAAAAATGAGAAATAAGCCCATGAGGAATGAGTTCGTGTAAGTTTACGCCACTAGAGGGAAGGTAATTTCAAGGCGGGACTGAGAGCCACTCTGGAAGAACTGAGTTGGAAGTTTGAGCAGAACCTGGCCACAGGTGGCTGCTCACAGAGTGTAAACACCTGGCCTTGCTCAGAGAAAGGAGAAAGCACACCCTGTGCCTTAGGGCATTGCCCATTGACCAAATGAATTATCTCTGAGAAATGCCGTTTCATTTCCCCTAAAAGACATTGAGATTAAGGGAAACAGGACTTCACATGTGGCTTTAAAATTACTTCTAAATTTCTTTCCAAACTTTGTTAGAAAACTACTCCCTTCTGATACTGAAGAAAACATGACTGAAATGTCTTCCACAATAATCTACCAGTCCACAAATACCATTTTTATTACTTCATCCATTTCTCTGATTATGCAATATCAACTGCACTCTTTTACTTTTCTCAGGACCCTTTAATATAATTGATTAAATACTGATAGTAGCTGGGCCATTTGAAATAGCACACAGTACAGTGTCATCACTCTATGGGTACTGAATAGCTGTCTTGTTTTTATTTGGTAGTCATGCTCCGCATAGGAACATAATTTGATGATAATGACTGAATGGCAATATTCCACAAACAACTTGGGATACACTCCCTGAAAAGAAAAGGAGCCTTTGTACTTTCTGAAATGAGTAGGCAAATAAATTATTTTTTATGGCTCAGTAAAAAATGCCATAAACTGATTATGGTTTATGTGGGAATAAGTTTATCTATCCTCACGCTAGACAGTTTTAAGTCATCATGAAACAGAAGATAGAAATAATTTGGATATAATTCCTGAAAATAAAGGTCTTAAAAGTTTTGTGGAGTGTTTCTTTTCTTCCCCCCNCCTTATTTGAAGAAATACCAACACAGAAAAATAGATAAGGTAGTTAATACAGGCATAGTGAATTAAACGTCATGTTCTTAAACCTATCAGATGACATCTTCTGTATGGCAAAAGCTTTGCTGTTTAATACACAATGGTATACTGCCTTCTCTTTCTGTTGAGAAAAAACCCAAAAACTGGATTGAAAAAGGTACTTTTTTTCTATGTAGACATTAATGCCTCAAATTAAAACTAAGAAATTAGCATCTATTTTCAGATGTGTTAGGAAAAATACTGAAAAAGAACATCAAACATTAGCACAGTTAGCAATGAATTATGATAAGGATGTGTGCATGTAAGGTTAAATTTTATTGATAAATGGACCCAGAGCCTCTTATTATTGTAGGAGAGGCTTTATTTCATGGCTTCTTTTTAACAGTTGTTTCTCTTATTTTGTTGGGTTTTTTTGTTTGGTTGTTTTTTTTGGTTTTTTTGGTTGTGGTTTTTTTTTGGTGGTTTTTTTTAGACATACTTGGCTAAGCCGTGCTCATGTGTCATTTAATTAACTGTAGGTGTATTCATTTATAAATTGATATTGATAGCTTATCTCAACATCAGTGCTTTGATACTGTGCAGAATTTTCGGCTACGATGTTATTTTCTGCATATGGCAATTACAGATGCGTGAAAATATCTTTTTTTTCTGTTAAAATGTTCTTCTGGAGTTTATGTAACAGGAGGTAAGACTCTCAGGGGATATAAATATGAGGCTATACTTACTGCAAGTCTGTAGTATGTTTTTACCCTAAATGGCTGCACTACAATTTGGCTTCTTCAGCCTTTCAGAATATATGGAACCCATAACTAACAACAAAATGCCTTGTTTGCTGGTCTACCTCACTTGCCCAGATATTATATAGCTTTCCTTATCAGCAGAAGTGAATGAGAGCAGATCATGCAAGCCTTCACTAGACAGGATGTTTTATAAATACCTAAGTGAGATTAAAAGGACTGCTATAAATAGTCCAACAGCTCTAACACAAAGCTGCCAGCTAAAGGACGTATGAGAGGCAGAACAGATAAGAAATTTTGCTGAAAATACTTCATGTAAGACTCTCAACCTTACATTGGATTAAATCAGGCTATGTTACATCCCTAGCAATGTAAGTCAATTCCCAGTTCTTCAGTATAGTGCTCTAGGGGGCACAGGAGTACTGCAAATGCACACTGAACCTCCCCTTTTGTACCTAGGGGTATACCCAATAGTCAGGTTATAGCTAAGAAAGCACGAGCTGAGAAGATGAATTATCAAATTAGGGCACCCCTAGGTATGACCCTTGAAGTCAGTTCTTTCTTTATATCACCAATTACATGTCATAGGTGGAGTCTCTGTATATTCACAGACAAGCCAGAAATTTATAGCTTCTTCCTTATATCAACAAATGTAGGAAATTTTAATTATTAAAATTGTGACTATTATTATAAGACTATACTTTTATTTTTCTTTTTATTTCCAGCTCACTTTACTTGGTTTCATTACACCTTTAAGTACAGGGGTGGACTGACAAATATTAGTTATTCTGCACCGTGAATGCCAAAGGGTAGTGGCACCTCCATTACTAAAAAACAGAGTGAAATTGTGCCATGCAGTCAAAGCAGGTGCTAAGGGACTCTTCTGTAACAGTAACAGTATACTCACGATTGTTTAAAATACCCCCAGAAAACCAAAGCAGCAAAAGCGTTCACTGTAGATCACCAACTAGTTCAAGCAGTTATATTCCACAAGTTGAATATGCTTATTTCAGAAGCAAAGCTTGAAGAGTGTGTTCCTGTAACTCTACACTTAGATGCAGTATCACCAAGCACAAAACTAAGTGTGTCATAAATGGTTTTTCTTCCAATAATGTCTTGATTGGTCTGAAGCTGAAGATTTCTAAACAGACATGAGCACTTAGAAGAGATTTGTTTCCTGGGTTTCTCCAGCCATTCTCACTGTGAGTGATGTGCTGAACAAGGAGGGGGCACTGCTGCAATGCTGAATGTACAGCAGCTCTCAGTTTTCATTGTCTTTTCTGAGTCTGGTAAGTTTGAGATAATCAGTAATTCCTTTACCATTTTAAAAGCTTCACAGTTGGGGCAAACGAGCACAAGTGACCAAGAGTATGACATCAACTTCTTTTTTTCAGAGCTCTTCATTACACCTTCTCTCAGACATTAAATGAAATGATAGTTGTACAGAAAGTTTTCGAGTCAGTGAACACGTTTTATAATGCATTTTTTCCTGTTTTACAGAAAGCACCGAGCTTTTTGTGTTTTACTTGTCTCTCTTGTAAGTTCAACTGCTTTCTGCTTTGTCTCATATAAATCATCTCTGAGTATACTTTTCACTCAAAATTTATATCAGTGTTATTCTGCCAACTTCGCATCACACATAAATAATGAAAAATGTTTTTTTCTATTTTGTTAATTTTGATGAACATGTCGCCGCCACTGATGTCACAGTGGTTCTTGGTTTAGTAAGTCTTCTCAGTGAGGCAGCACAAGATCATATGGACTATCTGAATATCAGTCTGAAGCAGTACATTCTGTATTGCAACTTGACAGTCCATTTGCATTAAAATTGCAAGAGTGAAAACTATGGGCTCTAGTAACAGATACAGAAAAGTAAAAAACCAAGCCTGTTTCCATCCTAGCCCTAGAAAAAAATAAAGAGAGCTTTTTTTCTTAAACAGTTTTCATCAAAATATTAAAAATTAATATAACACTCCCTTGTAAACAGTAGCACTTTAGACTTGTGTTTGCACTCTAAAGCAAGGCATAGATCACAAATGCCAAACCTGATAGAAGTGTCAGGGAGGATCTCCACCACTTCCAACACAAAGAATGTTTATCAGTCAGACTATGATATCAAGCAACCTGTCTGAGATCTGCTGCATTGCATGCAATCATATTCATACTTCCAAGCTTACTGTGAGATGAGTGGATTGGGATCCATCTGTGCCTTCTGTGTACTCTGTGAGGTACCCAGCCCAAAGATGAGAGAGAGGCTATTGCTTCCACACTCATTAATTGTGAGGAGATTTGCCTATTATAGTCTGAACACTTAATATTTTTGTGTGACAGAGACCCTTGGGGCCACGCTCTCTATATATAACTCCTGGATTTATCACACTTGTTTGAATCTGAGCCTTTTTCTGTTGTTAGTTCCAGTTTTGTGTCTCTCAGTGGTATGAGGACACTATCCTGCTTTTTAATCTTATTTCTGGTTTCAGTTATCGCTTAGGACCTTTTTACTCTAATAGCATAGATGTTAATGAATAGAATTATAATAGAATGATGTGCTGTGCCAGAATTCCATATAGCCTGTGCTGCAGTATAAAACCATGGCATTATATGAAAACAGAATGAAGGTTCCTTGTTTTAAGAGAGAAAGAAGAGACTAGCCATGACTTGGAGGAAGGTCAAGCAGCCTGGAAGTATTCAACATTAATCTCCTCCCTTGCCTCTTCCCATTTGTGAAATATTTTGTAGTTCAGTTAAGATTGAATATTATTTCAGTGTTCCTTTTCCCTTTTGTAATGAGCCAGCAGATCTTTGAAGATTTATCTTTGTCTCCAGCCTCCCAAGATAATTGTGCTAGGGTAATAATCCAAAATAACAATAAAATACCACACTGGAAAAATCCTATACTATAGAAATACTATACTAAGTAACTAGGAGATTACCAACCCTGAAACCCAGTGTATATAGGAAGAAGATAAAAGAGCTTCTCAAAGCCAACATGACTCTCTTTGTGCTAACCCAAGACAAGAAGACACCAGCATGGTTACTGACAAGGTGGACTTGTATTTCAAGACAGTCTTTCTTGTTCCTCCCATTGTTTTTTGCTATGACTATATGTTGTACATATTCTTCCACAGCACTGTTCTGCTACTGTATATTCAAGCAATACAAACTCTCTGTTACCAATCCTAATAAAGGAGGCCCCAGGTCAAGTCCTCCATTTTCCCCCTTGTCTGTTGTTCGAATAATAAGCCTTTTTAAACTGCCTAGGAATGTTCAAGTAATGATAAGAGATTTCACAAATTCATTTTTGCTGTATGTCTCCATTAGGTTAACGTGTCTGCGTTTCATCTGCTTCTGAACAATGGCTCCTTGTTTTCTACCACAATTTGCACATAGGCTTTGGGAAATTAGGGAACCGAAGGCAAAAAATATACCTGCACTTTGATGTAAAGATTGATTTTAAAGCAGCTCTTTTATTCATCCTTGCTTATGCTACAGTATTTTTCTAGTCCACTAGAAGAGTAGGAAAACAATCGAAGTAGTTAATGGCTTTTTCTGATAGCACATAGACTTCTGGGAGAAACAGTCCACCTTTCATACACACATTGACCTTCACCCTTGTGCAGTAAGTTGGTACAAAGCCTGCACAACATCTAATTCCCATCTGAGGTAAGGAATTTGTGTCAACTTGCACAATTCTCACTGTAGTGGGTCACTACTCATGCGTGTAGAACATCCAGATCTTCCCCTTAAACTTTGGTCTTGAACATGCTGCTCCCATATTGTTCTGTTGTAAGCAGGTAAGCTTTTGGGTTTTGGGTAAGAGGAATGGTAGAATTAATATTTTGAGTTTGAAGTCAGACTAGATGATCTAATGACTCTGCCAGGCTTTAAATTTTATTAGCCTGTTGAAATAATTTTGCTTGAAATCAATGGGACTACTCATATGCTTAAATTTAAGCACCTGGATAAACACTTGCACGAGTCAGGATGTTATTCAGCACATAGTTATGAGTGGGGTGTTTTAGACATTATCAAAGAAAAGACTTCTTAGCACTAACATTTCTGTTGTGTTGAGCAGCTGCTTCTCTCTGTACAACTATGTAGTGCTGTCCAATATTGAATGATGAATTCTTAATGTGTTTTATCTGGGTTGTTTTTAATGTTCCCTCTCCCCTAGTTCGGCTTTTTGAGTGAGACTACTGCAGACTGTACATGTGCTCTCAAAAAATCTTGCTTTGACTGCCCCAAACAGATACATCGCTAAATCTCTGCTCCTTTTTATCCTGTAGTATTAGTGGGTCTGACTGAGACTTGTAGCACAAGGCTTCCTTGTAAGAGTGTCTGGTAGAGGGAGATAGGGGCTTAGGGAGAAATTAAGACCCTTACACTGCAGCAATTGCATGAGGATTAATAAATCTTACTAAACCTGAGCCAGCTTTGCATAAAAGCATGGCATAGCTTATCACTCAAAGTGCATTATTTTTTAAGTCATGTGATTTTTCTGGAAGTCAGTCAGCTTTTCTAGAACCAGAAATCCATATTCCTCACATAGTAGTGACAGTTCACTGAAGTATTTATTTGAAAATCCTAGACTTCTTTATATCACCTGGCGAAGTAATGTTGAGGTAGGAAGCCTGTGAACCTCCTACCTCCTTCTGGAACATAAAATTCTCGTATTTAATTTTTAGCTTGGAGCTTTAACAATTGCAAACCTGTTAGTACTTGTGAACACTCAAAAGCATTGATATAGAAAGAATTTCCTGGGGCGTAGTTAGACCATAGCAGGTGGTAGGATTTTATAAGGTGTAAGGGTGTAGATTTCATTCTAAGGCCTTCTGAAATGATTAGGACAAAGCTCAGTTTGCAAACTTTGAACTCATGAACATGTGAACTCTTGCAGTTTAGAAACAAATAATTTTAAGTGTGTTTTTATTAATAGCATTAATTATTTTTAATGTACTACTTATAATATCTCTTCCACTGGTAAATGATAAAGTGCATCAGTACATTTTTTGATCACCTCTTCCTGTATAATTACATTGTAACTGGCTGACTTGTAAATGATCTTCTCCTTATAGCTCAGGAATGGTCTGTATTTTCCTACATTCATGCAGTGCTACCAAGCTTTAAAATAATGTGGTGACTGCTGCTGACCTGAATAAATCTGAACGATACATTGTGCACTGTTCAGGTGTACTGTAGCTGCTCTGCAACTGACATTTCATGGAAATTATTATATTTATTGAACACCAGAAATTGCAATGCTTCTTTGCTTGGGTGAGTATCTATCTGCAGATTTACTTCCATTCCTTCCCTCCAGCCTATGAGTTTTAAAAAAAGCTCATCTGATATCATGATGGTTGCACAGTTTAATTTAAATTTTTAAATTAAAAGACTTCTTTTTTTGTTTGTTTGTACTCAATCTGTGATCAGGGAAATCAGTTACTGAAATGGAAAGCAAGGAATGTTACCAGTATGAGAACATGCTATGCTAGTTACTGAAACTGCAGTCTGAAGAGCTTTCTCTTGCAAATATTTGTATGAGCTTCTAGTCTTACTACATTATGGCTATTTTATTCTTCACAAGACCAGGATTTTAACCTCCTAGGATTGAGAATTATTGTAAATAACTGAGTGCTTTGAAATCAGACAAGGAAAGGCATGATCCTTTCCATGAGCATGGACTAACATCTGCTTCATTGGAATTGCTGCTTGACACCTCTCTGGATCGGATTTTCAGCTGACTGCTGGTGTTTGCAATTGTCCTATTGCAGCTTTTCACCTACAAGGGTGACATCCTGCCTTGCTATCGTCACAATAGCAGATTCTAAACATAATAGCATCCTATGGGGATACAGTAGAATAACAACACATCACACTTCCTTTTTACTCACCAGCAACTTTTTACCATAAACCACTAATCCTAAACAACATCTGGATAACAAATGAATAATCTAAATGGCATATGCTTAGAGGTGATGTGTTAACACAAATGGGACTAATACAAAGGTTATTCTCAGATTGTTCAAAGAAGATAGAATTTGCATGATGAAATCCTGAATCTAGTATTCTACAGATTCTATTCTTTTACCTTCAAATCACAACAGCATTTCCTTCATTCGAAAGGCAAAGGACATGTTGGAAACCAAAGAAATTTTTCCCTTTACAATCTGTCTTGTTGATGGTAACTCACTGAATTAGTATAGTGTCTATACTCTGATCTGTCTTTAAATGGAGCTTTTTACACACAGAGTCATGATAGTATAACTCTGTACAGTATCTGAAAATAAGCAGATAAAAATTTCCCACTCACATTCCATTGTCATTTTCAATTAGACCTCAGAATGGAAACACATATTATTGCTATGCAAAAAGCAATGAATAATAAATATATATAGAGTATATTTTTATTTACACACATACATACACAAATTAACCACCATAATAAATGCTAAAACTATAGAAACTCTCATGTGCTTTAATTCTGGCTAAATACCTACATCCAAATATACCTTATAAGACTAAATTGTTCCATTGTAAATGATATACATAAATATGTATTACACATACTTCTCCCTCACTTTCTCTGTCTCTAAATCTATACTTTGAACCTAATGCAGCGTTGACTTCATATCTTCCTTCAGGGCATATATTTGCCATCAACATTTCTCTTGTACTTAATCACAGATTACAAGATGAACAAGACATAAGTGAGGAAAACAGTGAAGTTATGTTATGGATATATGACAAAGGCTTCTTCTGCTTAAGAAAAGTTTTGAGGACTCCGTAACTGAATTCAGATTTCTTTATCTAAAAATCAGACATCCTGCCAAACCTTTATCTAAAAGTCAGATGCCATTCCTTCTCCAAAACTCATTCTTTTTTCATTTACCATGTTGGCCACATCTGAAACCATGGAGCATGCAGCAAGTGGAAATGCCAGAAGGAGACACTTACCTTAACTTGGTAGGTATCTGACTTTCAGCACACTCCTGTTTTGAAAGGGTTCCTCTCACAGTGTTGAGATGCTGAGGTTATTCGCTGCCCAACAATGTCCTGTCCACGACCCTCACGCTCAGCAGCCGTGCCAGGGCCCTGAAGAGAGAAGCAGGATTGTGCTCTGTTCACTCCCAGTAGCTTCACTGAGGCTGGGGCTCTTTGGAGCTCAATTCGTTCGAAATTGTTTGGCTAAATGGCAGCCACACTTCCTTCTATTCTTTCCCAACTTAGTTTTCCTGCCTCCAGTGGTGCTTTTTCCTTTCTTTGGACTATAAATAGGACTGCCACAACACAGTCTATAGCAGTAAGGAAGGCAGGAAATGCACTTAAACAAAGGAAAGATCTTAGGGTTTTTTGCCTTCCCCCACTAACAGAAGTAAAAGAATTTGATGAAGATTTCTCTGCAGGCACAGTTCTCTTTGCATAAGGGAAATAGTTTTTCAAAAACATGTTAGGGTGTCAGCTTTTGCACTGTAAAAAAAATGAGGAGACAGGGTAGCAATAGGTCTTAGTCTCTTGAGTAATTATTGCTTCCTTAAAGTATGTAATTTTGATTAAATATTTGAATTTGTTTTGAGACTGGAGAGTTGGAATAAAGATTTTCTTTGTCTTAGAAAGGCAGCTAACATATGTTTTAAGAAGACAAAATATGTCTTATTAGAGGTGCAAATCTTCCATGCTTAAGAATGATGTTTAAAATCTGTGATTCATCATTTTATCTGAGTACTTTCATCCTTACTGGAACTTACCCTGCAGACTGGAAGGGTGAAAGCACTCTAAGTGCATTTGCATGGAGGGAAACATGCTTATATTCAATGAGGATGGCTGTGCAGCTATAGCTCTTGAACAGCAACTACACTAAAATCCTCAAGTATGTTTTATGAATTAAATTGAGAAAAAGAATTATTTATTTTGATGGGCTTCTTTTTCTTTATCAGAACTTTTCACTGCAATTATTTTCAGCTTAGTAGTTTTGAAAATACATATTAAAATTCTTAGGCTCTGTCAAGCTTGTAAAAAAGATCAGCCATTTTCACATTATACTCTGTTAAGATGAGAATATAGTAAGGTACTTACCTGTCCCTTTATCTCTTTGCCCTATCTCTACGTGCTCTGCTGTCTGAGGTATATGCCTTTCCTTCACTTTTTACAGATTCAGTAAATCACTGTAAAAACCCTTTCTGCTGGTCTTTACAGTGGTAGTTTCATGATCGAATAGCAGCATGCTTACTGAAGACTCTAATGCATGCTTTGGGATTGCTGATTGTTTTAGTGGGGAGGTAGAAATTTAAAAAATAGATGTTGTTATGTAGACAAATTATTTTTTTTCTGTTTAAGATTTGTGTGGGCAATTTACACATAAGGGGCCATGCTGAAAGTGGTGAAAGTTACGGACCTGTGGCATGTAAGGAATTTGGAGAACATTAAATCTTTTTGTTTCAGGCATATTATTTAGGAAAGGATTCTGATTGTTAGCTAATATGCTGTTTAATGTATGAATTTAAAAATCTCTGTTAGTGTTAGGTAGACTACATGATGCCAGAGCACATATGTAAACGAGAACTTTGCGAAGATCCTGTCTGTCATGACAAGAACGTGATTGCTTATGAAAATAAGAAGAGACATGCAAATGGTGTGTGAATAAACATTGTTGTTGATTTTTTGAAAATTAATAAAATAGCCAAGATTTTCCTCAAACGTGCTTTTTTTTTATAAAGTTAAAGTGATACGAAATGCTCCAAACAAAACTCTTTTGAAAATCAATAATTTAATTTATGGAAGGACCTGAAAGTGATGATATTTATGATATTTTTCTTGTGCTAATAATTATAATTAGGAGACTGGTTTAAGGTCTTAGGAAGATGTTGGTCTTTGCAGACACATACTACAAATATGATAAAGAGGAATACAATTCTTTGTATTGAACAGTGAATCAAATGCTGAATTCAGCCGAAACATGGAACCAGATTTTGCGTAAAAGATTCTGTCATGGAAATGACTGAAGGCAAGCTGCAGTCTTTCTGGCTCTTTCAGACCTTAGGCCAAGGACGAAGGACTAGCATTGTATAAAAGTTGATTGAGTTATTATGGACCACCTGTGGAAGAGGCCTTACTGACTCTGTTTCTCCAAAACTGATCTCCACATTATAACAGCACTGAAATGCAAAGCTGCTTAGCAATAGTTCATTTGTGCAGACCTTTATTCAAGTGCAGTTTAGTTGAAACCTGAAATCCTCTCAATGAGTTACTCATGGTTACGGACTTGAATTTGCATCACACATTCTCTATGTGCTGTTAGCACCAAGCACTGCCAGAGCCCCGGAGAGGCTTAGTCTTGAATAGCTGCTTGCCTTGTACCAGCCCTGTACCAGTAGAGCCCAGTTACATGAGTCTGCTTGCACTGGTTTTGCTGGTAGCCTTTCTTTCAATCTTTTTTTCAATGTCATTCAAAACATCTCTAAGCATTAAAGGAAGAATGCAAAGTCAAAGCAGGATTTCTATCCTCTGTCATTCCAGCTTTGTACACTGGTAAAAATTCTCACCCAGTATGCAAACTCTTTCACTCCCACTTTACCCTTGCAATCTCAAGGAGAGTATTTTTTGAAAGAGATCTTCAGAGTTTTCACATCAGAATTTCCTCTGGGTATTGATCAGGTAGCTGGTAGAACCACAAGAGAGCTAGGACCAGGGTGAGAAAGAATTGCTGAGGGCAGGTGCTTGTAAGGTGCAGTTAATTTTTCCCCTGTCAAAGCAGAAGGGGTTTATTTTTTCTGAGAGCCTCATTTTTACTCATTCTTCTTATGTATTAGCCTCTAGGACAAATAATGGCTGTGGGAGCAGATAGAGGGTAATGCTGTGGTGCCCAGAACTCGTGGGGATGTGTCTGGTCCCCTGAAATTCAAAACGTCTTGTCTTCACTGTTCATTTACACTCTGTGCCCTGAAAATTCACGTGTGTGAATGTGTTATGGGCTTAAACAAACTCTTTCTTTTCAGTGAGTTCAATGTGCAAGTCACCTTGTTCAACTAAAAGATAATCATGAATTCTTCACCACAGGAAAATTAAGATTGAGATATCACGTGACAGCACGACAAAAGCACTGTTTTTTACTGGACACCTCAGAGGGACTATGGACAAATATTGATTTCTACACTGAGCCACAAAACACGAACGTAGATGATTTGATATACCTTCCCCCCTAGTGCTAATTATGGAGTTAGTTCTAGCTCTGCATATGTCTTCTCACAAATAGAATGGTAAAAATGGTATCCAAATTCCCATGAAATTTGAATATGGAAACATTTCAGAACTGCTTTGAAATAAAAAAGCTGAACTATCTGAGCCTTCTCCTCTGCTTTTATGCTACCCCACCTTTGTGCTACTGAGCAGCATTGTGTTATGCCACTCTTTCCACTGACATCACTGGGAATGGGTTTGACATAAGGTCAGCATGAGCAGGGGAGCACCCTTTAGTTTGTCATGCCTTTAATTCATTAAATAGCTGGAATTCCTAACAGTGTTATTCCTGTTCCTCTTCTCTCCTCAGTTGTCTCCTTCTTGCGTTCACATTTCATTACCTAGTGGAATATGTTGCAGGAAACAGCATAACTTTTCCTGGTAAAACTATACTGAGGAAGAAATAAAAAACCTACTTTATGTCTTGTATAGCTCTTGTTTAGTCTACCTTACTTAACACCATGGAAATCAATTGGCTCAGTAATATTCAGTAAATTATAAGGACTTTCCTTTTTATTTCCTATCCTGTTAAACACAAATGGTCTTTCTGGACTGCAGTGAAGGAGGTGGGTCAGATCCCTAGCTTCTACAAATTGGTGTTGCTTCATCAGCTTCAGTGGAGTGACACTGATTTGAGCTATCTGAGGAATCTAGCCAATTGGTTTTAATGTATATATGCCAGTTTATAGCAGCTGAGGAGCTGTGAGTTAAAGGGCCTTTCTAACTGTAGCTTATGTTCATTGCATAGAAAATGTTTTGGTTTCCTCTCCTCTGCCACTCAAGCAAGTCATCAAAACATAGACACATGCCAGCAGATCTGCTGCTCACAGATATGAGGCAAGCTGAAGAACTTTGTGATCTTAAAAAACAAGAAGTCTGAGAAAACCCCAGGTCAGACTCAAGCTGTGAGTCAACATACACGTATAAGAGGATTGTCTGCCCAGGGTGTTTGTGGCCTCGTGACTTTAGCACAGTTGTGGTCTGTAATCTCTCATTCCATAACCTATCTGAGTGTGCTTTTGATTGGTTGTGTGGTAATGGAGACCATGAATAAAAGTCTAATTTGTTTTACACCTTCTTTCTTACAATGCAGAATGCCTATTTTTTTATTCTGTACCTTAAGCAAAGAACATTCATTAAACCTGATGGCAGCATAATGGCAAAGATTAAAGCTAAACCTTCCTTTACAAAACATTAAAAGTTCTTAAGGCCCAAACCATCTGTACATCCCCTTCTCTTCTCCGTGATTGATTGCTCTACAAACAACCAGGGGTTTAAAGCTTTTAGGGAGGTGGTGACAGCAGGAAACATTATCTCCATGGTATTTATGAGGAAATAGAGTAACTTGCCAAAGGTCTCACAGGAAGTAATACTTTTATTTGGAAAGCTTATGCTGTTTGTTGTTTCTGATTTTGATATTCTTTTTCTGATTGTGTTTTGTCCTGTTCTGTTTTCAGTCACATCTTTATATGCAAAGTCCTTTTTGTGCTGCTTCTCTCCTGTTTAGGGTATGTATCATTTGGTTTGCTTCCAGCCAGCTCACAGTTTCATCTTATGTTTCCACTTGTAAAATTTTCCTGCAAGCACCCATGTGTTTTCTCTCCCACTTGTGAGAAGTTGCTATAAACAACTATGACATTACTACACTGTCCTGCAAAACTCTCCTTTGCCCCACCATCCTCCAAAAATGTCAACATGGTTGCTGCCGGTGGTGTTTTGTTTCAGGAAGGTAAAAGGGGCTACTTAAAATTTCAACAGGTTCTTGAACTGTCAGAAATCATCTCCAATAGATTTTTCTTCTGGTGGCGCCCATCTTTGTGGGTGGCTTCTCTGCTCTCCTGACAGCTGTCATGTCAGACGTCCCTATTCCTGACTGTGTCCTTTGTTCATACAGGGTGGAGAGCTGCTCTCACTGTTACTAGCATTATCTCATTATTTATTTGTATACTTTTTCAGCCTGTATCCATCTTTTTTTCTCATTTTACATCTTTGTTGAGAGAAAGCCTTTTTTACAGCACTTGGCACACCAAGGTGCCTGTTTTCAATTCCCATGCACTATGACTCAAAGGTATTAGTAATGGACAGATGACCTCAGGCATTATAGTCCTGCACTTCAGGTTTTAGATGTTAGCTTTTTTCTATTGTTGCATTTATTTTAATATTATGTCTTTTAGAATTGAAGTTTCCAAGAAAAAAGTGAGAAAACATATAGTAGTGACAATTTTCCCGCTCCTTTGTGTATAAGGTACTAATAAAAGAGCAATAATGTTTTTTACAGGTAATGCATCCCTAGCAAAAACACTTCTTTACAGGAATGTGTTAACTTTTTCTTGGTTGCTAGACTTTGTGTGCATATCATTTTACTTATCCCATTATAGCCAGGAGTAGACTAGGAAAGAAAATATTTAAAAATGGCTAAAATCTTTCTGATTTTCCTTCAGGTAATGCAATTGGATTCTCTTTTACACTAGTTTCACCTTATAATAATTCATTGATCATGATGACTTACTTTTCCCATATGTCAGTGTGAATTTATTCTCCTATAGTTTCCCTTGCCACTATTCCAAGGGGCTTCCCACTTTGCCAACCAAACATTTCTGGTTTTAAAGATGTTGTTTTCCTGTATTTGCCAGAAGAGGGAAGACAGAGTAGGTTAAGCTGTGCTAAATGTCATTGTGTGGGTTTATGGAAGGCATTGCAAGGCCCAAGCCCTTTTGCTGCCATTCGAGGTAGGGCAGTCTGTCCTAAATGCCTTTTTGGGGTGTAGCTACACACTTCTTTGATGGAGTCAGAGTCACACTGACAAACATGTGCTTTTCTGCTAGAGTGATGGGTTGAACACCATAAATCTTAATGGAACACAAACCCCTTTTTCTGGTAAATGCACTAGGAAGGAAGGGGACTAATTTGCCCTGCCAAGGTGACAGTCCTTCGATGCCAAAGCTCTCTTGCTTGCACCTGTCTTGAGAGCAGCTGATTGCTGTAGCCTCCTCTTCTAAACGGAATAGGAAGAGCTGCTCCTTGCAATTCCTGTCAGGTGCTGTGATAATTTGTCACCTCCTGGCTGACTGTAATTGGGCCCTTGAGAGGTGCCAGGGAACAAGACATGCACAGTGAGACTCCCTAACCACGAGATTTCTTCAGTGCCATCAAAGGGACAAGAATCACACAGTGGATATCTGTTGTATTACACTGGAAAAATGAGTGTCTGTGGGTTACACCCCCCTCCCACCCCCCCACCCCTCTCCCAGTTCCTAGGAATTGTTCCAGAACACTTAATGCTTTCCCTGTCTCCTTGACCTGCATGTATGAGCTAGCTTTACATGAGCTAGACCACCTGTTCACAGCCTAGAGCAGGAATTTGGTGGTGCAGGGAGACTAAACAGTTTATTTTTCATGCATCAGGAAGAGTCATCATAGTGTTCATCAGCTGGACTTGTTAGGTGACAGCTTCTACCTTAGGCTAAAGGCTCTTTTAAATAGCTGTTGTCAGACATTCTCTGCTCTGCGAGAACCTTGGAACTTCTAGAGTGCTTTTATTCGCATTTTGGGCTCAGGTTTTTCAGTTCCTGCTGTGTTCTTTTTCTGAGGCTGCGTATTTCTCCCATTCGAGACACACAGATTCTGTCTTCTTGGAGCTGACTCCTAAAACCACTGTTTCCCTCTGAGAGCTGTGGATTTTCTTACCATTCCTTAAAGCAGAACAGTGTGGCACTTCAGGTGCTGCGCTGACCTCTAGTGACAAGTCAGGAGGACAAAAAGTATCTGCAATTCAAACCTCGACCAGCAGCCTCCCCTGGAGCTCTCCTTTTTCCTGCAGTGTTCAGCCCAAACAAACCGTAAGGGCTTAATCCCTCCTACTGAATCTCCAGGCCTTTATGATATTTGCTTAAATTTCTGTCCAGGTGTTGAACAGCTGGTGTAGGATTCAGATCTGCTATTTGTGCAATGGCAGAATTCTACTGACTTTTATTAATACTTATTAATTGTAAAAATAATAAATTCTGCAAGCTGCTGCTACTCCATCCCACTTATGATCCTACAATAAAATGATTTATATGAAGACAACTTAAACCTTGAAAACCAGAGTTTAAAAAGTTTTGTTTCTTACAATTTGTCCTTTCATTACATTTCAGTTCTTGTTTCCTGTTGCCAACAGGGGAGTTGGAAGGGTTCAGCAAGATGCTACTTGTTTTGAAACAAAGAAAATAAAATTATAATTGCCAATTTCTCCAGCATTTCTAGATCTCTTTCAAAAGGTTTTAGACACTTCATTCCTCACAGTTTTGAATTACTTTATTCATTGAAATTTTGGAAGTGTTTGAAAATCATCGTGGTTCTTTATATATTGGGAGCACAGTCACTCCCTGTGTGGGTCACACTAAAATTAGGTGGGAAAATGTTCATACTAACAGATACTGTCAATTGCACTTGTACAGAAGATTAAAGAGATGACAGTGGACATTGCAGGGCATTAAAATGGATAAATGAGAAGTATAAGGGAATCATAGTGAGAGAGCTGCTGCAGGGACCTTTCCCTTGGTCTGCACTGAAGGATGGCAGACCAGGTGCAGGAAGCTCTTGCTTGAGGACCTTACCCTGAAGTCCTGTATGCTCCTGAGTCTCTAGAAGCTGCTTTGAGTTAGGTGTTTAGACAGGGAAAATAACTACAGTGTTAGATTTTCCTAGACTATCTTGCTTGTGGTACACATTTGCAAGTGTTTTGTTAGGTCTAATATGTGGTAGATGTAATGCTTCTAGCAAACACTCAAACATTAACCATGTATTACTGGATGAGGTAAGGGCCAGATTGGCTAAAAATAGTTATTGCTGCCTTCTGGTGGAGTAACCCAATACCAGAACTATTACCAGATGTGAAATTAAGATATATGTCTGAATGCACTATGTATTGTTTCACTCCACAGTGAAACGCTCAGAAGCTCCCTATCATCTGCTTTGGTTTATAGTCAATGTGCTAAAATGAACACTGCAATCTATAACATAGTTAATATAGTTGCTTTTATTTTTTGTTGTAGCTTAATGGAATTTTAAAATAATAATTCTCTTTTTCTTTAGTTTTTTAAAAAAATTATATATAATTATGAGCAAATGTGAATGAAAATTCCATGTTCATGTAGTTCACTCTTGTGCAAAGCAAGATTTCCCTTTCTTGTCTTATTTTTGCAACTTCCTTATTTCATGTTTGCTACTCAGCTCAGTTTGGTGATGCTGCAGGCCAAAGAATACATTCATTGCTAAAGGTACATTTGAAATGTCTTACTTACGGTAAAAAAAGGACAACAAACATGACACATCTCTCTGGTTAGTTTTGTTGACTTGCTGGTGCCTTCTATTCCTGTGAGGAGAGATCACTGTGGGGGAAATGATTGGTTTACCTTGGCAGAAGTAGCGGATAGTAGCTATCAATTTCACCATATGCCAAATCTTTATTTAGAGAGTGAAAGCTACCTTGTGGAGTCCAATGCCAATGAACAGGAAGGATTGGGTGCATGGGATGCTGAGGCTTTGGATCGTGAACAAATGACAGGATGTACCAGAGGCAAAAAAGCAGAAGCAGGGCTTCAGTGAAGGCTGGTCCAGGAAGAGGAGTATCAAATGGAACAGAAAGCAAGGAGTGCCCTGGTGTCCAGACCTGAGTTGGATGGCTGCCTGCAGAAAGAAGGGGAGGTGTGGATCGTGAGAGTGGTGCCAACTCACAAAGTTACAGGGACTACTTAGATGACAGTAAAGTTTCGTTCAGCTTTAGGAGAAAACAGATAGTATCCTGCTGGGGATTTCGAAACAGGTCTTACCCACCCTTCTGGGCAGCTACTGCCTGCATGAGAAGTGGCAGAATCAAATTTTTAATGTGAAAGAAATAAAAAAATCTGCTTAGCTGCACTGAAAACTTTTCTGCCAAAGACATTCCTCATTAAACACACATGGTGGGATTTTTTTCAAAAGAGCTTGGCACAGCCTTTTCTCTGCTCCCACTGGAATCCATGTAGGTGCCCCAGGTTTCAGTGGGAGGAGAACTAAATCAATATGGAAAAATGGAAGCTCAGAATGGATCCTGGCAACTTGAGTAGATAGCGATTGGAGGTGATTCTGAAATTGTCACGTAGAAATTTTCCATTCTGGCTAGCCGTATCCTCTCCATTCTCTTTGGTTCATAGTTAACAGAAAGCAGTGTGTGGCAAGGCATGACGAGGGGAAGGGAAAGTCAGTGTAGAATGAAATAAGAATATCTTAATTTTTTCTCTCCTGGGTGTCCTTTGTTAGAACAAAAACTTTACTGCAGAACTTCCCTTTTGCCCTAGGTTGCCGCTTAACTCTTCAAGAACACAGGGGTCAATTACAAACAACAGTGCACATTGTGCATAATGCCCCTTCTGGATGGGATTCTCCTGAGATGGGCTGAGCAAATTGGTACTCTGTTTTCTCCAGTGTGCACTTGGCACATAGTCAGGTGTGGAAGAAGAAAGGAGAGGCAGAACCTCTGTCTGGTACCCTATATCATATAAGGATAGGTAGCAGAGGCTGCTGTGTCAGGTCACAGTCTGGTCTCACGGAAAAGAGTAGCTTGGAAGGGACCTCTGGGGGCTTCTGTTGGAATCTCCTGCTTTAGGCAGGGCAAGCTTCAGAGCTCAGTGAGGTTGCTCAGCTGCTGAGGCACAGCAGTATCTTACCAGCCCTAGAGCTTGAGAGGGAAAAGAGAACAGCAATCATGGGCCCCGGACACAGCTGGGGAAAACATGCAGCCTGGAAGACTTTCATTAGGAGTCTGCGAGTCAAAATACATATCTGGCAATTCAGTGGTCTTGAACGAAACCTGACATGGCTGATATCCTGCATTTCTTTGGTTTATGTAATTCTTTCCCTGCCAGATAGCAAAATCACTTACTAATGCATGTTGTCACAGGATAATCCTGTTTCACGTGTTCTCTAATGGGTACATGGGCACTGAAATGGTAAAAAGTTGGTGAGGGGTGGGGTGGTGTTTGGGTTCAAGATCTTGCACAGCTTGGTGTGCAATCACAGCTGGCACCAGCTGTGGTAGTGGTGTCCCAGATGGGTCCAAATTTTTTAGTTCTCCCATTGTGTGAAGCTATTCCTGCAGCTGAATGTAGTGACCAGTCCTGTAGCAGTCAGTGTTATTCTCACAAGGTGACATTGTCACTCACTGAGAAGCCTTCAGGAACTGGCTGATTTTCATCACTTACTCACTTTAGTTATTCTGCTTCTCTTTTGGACACATCAGTTTTAGCTTCCCTAGGTTAATTTCAGATCTTCTGATAGAAAAAGCTATACAAATACCAGATAATGACCTCAGAAGTGAACAGTAGCCTCTGTGACACACAGCAATTCATCTCTTCTTTGCTTGAATGGCTCCTTAGTAGCTTCCTTGGCCTGCTTGGTGTTAACAGAGTCCCCAGCAAGCACAAACTGCCCTTCGATGTGGGTGGCATCGTTAAAAGAACAATACTGTAGTGTCTTCTAGAGGCAGCAGCAGGGTTTGTACGTTTGCTGTGCACTTTCAAGGAATGCACTCTGGTTTAATTGCTGCCCAGATCAGGCCTGTGACATGCTCTAATGGGGTCTGTCACCTTTCCTTTTGAGAAATTAGGAAAAAGTGCCAAAGCCAGGAGCCTTTCTGCTGCCAAACTCAGATTCAATGCTGCATGAGGGTAAGGATCATTGTGAGCTAATGGGTCATGACAGCTGCTTTGGTGCCTTTAGCATTTTAGGACTTCTCTGAGTCAGGAATCTATTTGAGTGTGTCAGTTGCCACTGACTAGCTGAATATTTGTCATGACTGCGAGTTCTGTCTCTTGGATCGAAATGATCTGTCCAGCTGTGACTGTTTTTTCCCAAGGAATGTTAGCATTCACTTTGAATAGTTTCAACATTGGCTATTTTTTCCACTGAATAGCATCCCAACATGAAAGTATCTGTTCATATAAAATATCTCTCTAGCTGAAATGTGCACAACTCTAGCACCGTAGTAACTTCATTCTCATTAGCACAGCAGCACTATAAGAGAACTAGGCGAATTCAGTTCTACCACATCAGCAATTTTATGTTTTTGTAGCAAGGAAATGTCTGGCTGAAAAAGGACAAATACTTTTTTTTAAAGAATCCATATGGATGTATAAAGTATTGGTGCCATTTGGTATAAATTGTAATCAATTCCAGATTCTGCTGCACTCAGAAACTTGAATCATGGAATGGTACGTGGTTGTTTCTGTATTTTGAGGGCTCTCACCTAAACCGCAGCTCTTGTAACAAGTAAATGGCTACATTCATGGTGCCCAATTCCTTGTCTTAATCATGTTAAGAAAACGTTTGTTTAACTATGAATCAAAATTGTACTCTTAAACCGTGCAGCTTTTCAGGTGAAATGACAGAACCAGCCTTGCTACACCGGGGCAAAGTAGGTGGGCTCCAGAGGCTGAGGTCAGATGGGCTGCATTTCACTTAATTCCTTCAATTGTGGTTCCTTTGTTAAAGCGTTTCTCAAGGTCTGGAGCCAGGAATCGTGGAATACTAAGCACTGGGATGTAAGTGGAATTTAGGCCGCTTGGTCTGCTTTTGGCTCCCTGTGTGCATTTCAAGGCATATTAGAGGTACAAAGAGGTAAGAGGGAAAGGCACAAGCACACACAAAGTCTGCTGTTTGCTTATGTAGTGTCTGTGACTGATAGAAGAGTGAGACTGTGATGAGGGCATGGCTGTTGAACCAGAAGAACGTCTCAAGCTTCGTTCAGGGCTTGGGTCAACTGCTGTCCTCTTGAATTAGGCAAGGGAGATGGAAGATGGCTGGACACACAAAAATCTCTTTTGTGAATTGCTGGTAGCAGAAACTGGTAGGTAAATAGGTGGCTTAGGTTTGCTGGCTGGTTTGTTTTCTATGGAACCAGCGCCAGCATACGGCATCTCTCTGAACCTACTGGTAGCTTTTAATGCTGTGACCAACTTCAACCGTGTATGTAAGGCAAACTAGACCAAAAGGCCAGTACCATCTGAGGTCTGTGAAGTCTGATGAACAGCTAGAGACAAATGACCCAACCAATCCTCCCTGCTGAGGTCATGGACAACATTTGGTTTGGCAGCAGTTGTGTCAATGCGCCTGCACCTATCACCCTGTCCTGGCACCCACACCTGCAGACAGGTGTTACCTGTGCTTGTTGAGAATGGCACAGGAGATGCAAGGACCTGGAGCTTGAGTTAGACTGCTGAGGAAAGAGTTACAAAGAGTGGTTACAAGAATTCAGGCTTTTAGTTTTTTTACCCATGCAACAGCTTTAGTTTATTTGTTGTTGGTTTTCTGTTTTGTTTGTGTGTTTGGGTTTTTGTTTGGTTGGTTTTTTGTTGTTTTTTTTTTCCTGAAATAACACAAAGTAAGGGGGTCTGAGTATATATTTTCTAAGAATGGTGAAGTCCCAGGCTATTCTGAACTTGTTCTTTTTCTAAAAGCAATAAATCAGCAAGGAGCCAATCTTGTGGATCAGAATTAAATGCTCAATACAGTGCTTATCCCCCAAGGAAAAACTTTTAAGGGGACTGAAGTTTGAATGTTACTTCCTCAGCTGTCATACTGGTGAACTCCCATGAAAAAGCAAAGACTTGTACTGTCATTTTAGCTCCCTAGCTGGGGATAGATTGATGGACTACTGGGATGCTGAAAATCCAAGGCTGGGGTGCCAGATGCAGAGGCACCTTTGGGGCCTGGGCCAGTTTCTGAAGCAGGAGAAGGTGGGAGTCAAGGGAGTACAGTCTTGTCTACGAATATTCATGATGGTTGAAAGCAGAGCAGGGCTCATCTGGAACCCAGTGAAAGGTTGTAACTGTGATTTTGGTTCTTATTAAGATCGTGGGATTAGCCCTAAACAAGATAACTAAGAGCTCTTTAGTTACAGCATTCGCTAGTAAGACTAGCTCTTCTTTAGCCACAGTAGGTAAGCAAGAATTACTTTTTTTGTAATTATAGAACAGCTCTATTGTCTGTAGTCTATCTCTCTTTGACTGAGGAGAGTCACCTGCACCTCTTTCCTGCCTAGGGAAGTCAAAGGAGGTGGGCACTTTACAAAGAGTCTCTTCCTTGAAGATCCCTCCTCCCACAGTTTTACTCAGAATTTTTTATTGCATTTTAACACACAATCAAATCTTAAACATACAATAAGTTCACTAGTCCTAGCATCAAATTGCAACAGACAGAGAGGAAGGTCCTGGGAAGGACAGATGCTTCTGCATTCACAGTCACAAGGATTTTAGTAAGATCTACTGCAGTGCACAATACTGACAGAGATACAACTTACGATATTTTTGGTTTAGTGGCTGACCTGAATACTGGAAAAGGAGTTTTATTCTGAATCAAAATAAGTATTTCCTTTTGGGGTTTTTTTTGGTGAAACAAGAAATAATAATCTAATTTTTGGACAACTGGACTGAATTTGATTCACTTTTAAAAACCTCATGTCGTCCTTCTCCTTTTAATGCAGGACAGGTCTAAAAGACACAGCAAAAATGTTTCATTTGAAAAATATCAAAAGGACCTGTTTCAGGATTTCCAAGAAACTATTTCGCTCTGGAGAATGTCAAATAAAACATCCCTCAGTCTCCTAATCTGTTTCTCCCCCTCCACTGAAAAACAAGAGCTGATGGGAAGGTACAGTTTATCAAGAAAAGGAAATTCTCCCTCTTTTCCTCAGTATTTTCTGAAAACCAGGCCATCATACTGTAGAGTCTTATTTGCAGATTTAGTGGGAAACATGCCTAAACCAGGAAAGAAGAAAAATTCCATGGGAATCAGCTTCCAAGTCAAACAGTTTCTGTAGGTCTGTGTTTGAAATCTTCCCCCTGGAAGCCTAACTTTATGCATTAACTAATTCAGATTCTGGTCTTATTAAAACAGCATGAGAAGGAAAAACCAGCCAGCCAACTCCCTATGACTATTGTAATGTAAATTAAGTCTATTACTGTAAACACCTGAGGGTTGATTCTTGTAACAGAAACACCAAAAAAAAAGAAGGAAAAAAAGCCACAATTAGTAAATAGCTTTTTTTTTCTAAAAAAAGGTGATTTTATTGAGTTTTAATATACAACTTTTAATATGTTAGGGTAATCATACAAGATCTCTCTTGTGTTCAATTTACACATTACAATACAGACGTGAGCTAAAATCTTTTGGTTTAATGTACAAAAGGAATCCAATGTTGTCCACTAGCAGCTTTGAACTTGGCAAGAAAGGTTCTAAAGACTTTTAAGTGCAGTAACAACCATACAGGATACAAAATGAATATAAAGACTTTTCGCCAAGGTATATAAACATTTGGAAAAAAAAATGGTGCCTGCTCCACAGGGCAGACAACTAGCAAATTAAAACAAAAGTCACTGACCAATGTTCCAGAAAAGGAGGAGCATCACCCTGTGCAACAGTTCTTATAAAATGGCCTAAGAATATCTGTATCATAGATTTTGTACTGATCAGAAAAAAGATCTGAAAAGAAACAGTAGGCAAGGAACTGAACAATCAAAAAAATGACATAGTACTATAAAATATTTCCATCACTATTTAAATGCCAAATTAATCAAGCAATAGTAAAAAAAAAATCCAAAACAAAACAAAAACCAAAGCTCTTCTGTTTAAAATAACAGCACTGTTTTTGATTATTTTCAAAGATTTTTTTATGAACACCCTATATACTTGATTGTTTCTTTCATGCCAAGTAATGTGTCCATTTGGTCTGTCACTTCAATGAAGCTGATAAACAATCAGCCCATCATGTCTCACCTTTGACACATTTAATGCTTTTCTCCCCTTTCGTTTGCTACTCTGGTGCGTTCTCAAGTTAAATACTTTTCTTCCTTTTCTTTATACAGTGCAGAGTATATGGGCTTAGGATATGGAGATTTTCCTCTACTCCAGTTCACTCTCTGGTTCTGAGTTCAGTGGTGTGCAGTAGTTTGGCTTGTCTGAAGGCACGTACCCAGGGAGACACAAACACTTGTATGAACCTTCCGTGTTAATGCACTTGGCATTCTTGCAGAGAGACATCCTGTTGTTCAGCTCGCTGCACTCATTCACATCTGCAAAAAGGAGCCATCAAAAGACACGTACTTAAGTCTGGTGTGTAGGTAAAACTCATTTATTTCCAGCGTTCTCAGGAGTAGAACAATCTGCACAAATACTCTGAGAACTTTAACTTTCATTTTGATTGGGTGGTCAAAAGCTCTAATGGATGAATTGGAAAGAGGTGGAAGTTATCATAGGAAATCATCAGGGTTTTAAGGGGCCTTAAACTGTTAGATCACCAAGCTCAAATTCAGCCTAAGCTGCTAAAAAAAGTTTAATAGCCACTTGCAGGTGTTCATCTGAGGACTGAGCAGTGGCTTATAAGAAAGAAGCTCCAAGTTCTCAGTATAATATCTGTATTTACACAATGGAATACTTCAGGAAGTGTTGGTGTTGTCAACTGAACAGCTTTGAAGAGCAAACTACCTGCACTCAACATTGTGCAGCATTGGCCTGACATACAGGAGCTACATGGTTTCTTGCTAAGGAGCCAGCTTGCCATAAAGTCCTGAAGGATACAAGGCACATAGGCAGCTTCTCTTCATAGAGCTGAGAGACCTCAGCTGTGGGTTACGAAGCAGGATGCTAAGCAAGGTTAGCGCAAACCTTAACCTGAAACAGCCACACACAATTTCTACCAGACTCCTACACTGAGAGGTGGCTGTTTTGTTTCATCTTCTCAGTGACAGTTGCCATTCCCACATTTTGGTGTTTTAATTGAAAATACAGACGTCTTGGTTAGTAAATGTGCAGATTTACTAGTTTGAGACTGAGAGGAATGGTTGAGTCTGTTAGCTGCTGAAACAGTGAGAATCAGGGGCCAAACTTCACCATGTGGTTATCTGCATATTTAGGCAATTCAACTGCTCTAAAAATCCATTCCTAAGATCACTCTTCTGCTCTGGATCCAATTCCATCCTCCTAGCTTACTAAAGCCTTTGAAAAACATTTGGTCTATATATTAGAGTTAAATTCTTCATATAAGTTTGAGCTTCATGCCAATAAATGTGTGTCTGCTCATTTCTACACTCTTAACTGAACACAGCTGCAATGACCAAGATGAGCTGAGGAACACCAACATAGTTACCTCTGTAACAATAAATACTGGTCTTTGCAGTAAATAAAACAAAACTGGCATCTTTAATACAATTCAGGTGATCATCTCTAAATCCCTTGCTCCAGACCCTCCTTAGGTCAAGTGACTGAGCAAACTGACAGAATCCTCACCAACACAAGTCATTTTGGCCATGTCCAGGTGATAGCCATCAAAGCAGTCACAGGTGTAGCCTTCCTGGACTCTTACACATCGGCCATTTTCACATCCATTCAGAATGCCACATTCCTCTGCTTGTAACTCCTCAAAGCTGTTCAGGAAACCTGGGTGGAAAAAGAATTACAAACAAGTAAGTTACAAAGCTGTTGAATCAGTTTACCCAAATATATAGTGAGAGTCTGAAATTCTCTCAGAAGTTTACTGGAATGTGACTTGACTTTGAAGAAAATAGGTCAGCTTTAGCAGAACTGCACTATCTGGAGTTTTAAATGCACTAGAAAAGTGCTGTGATATGTTTCAAGATGGAAACTGAATAACTTTGTTAACTCCTCAGTTTTTATTTTGTGTTAAAAATTTCCTATATTTTTTTTGTGGTAAAGGAAACTGCATAATTTGATAGTATATTTTTAAAGGGAAAGTCAGTGTTTTCTAAACAGAACCTTTTATTTGAATTATTATGGAAAATGTTTATGGAAACAAGTGGTAGTGCAGTTTGGGGTAAAAGATTCTTAAAACTGTATTCCAGAAAAATAAGGTGTGTATAGAAGGAGAAGAGATGCATTCTAATTTATCCAGAAGAAAACATATTTAAAAAAAAATCGATCTCAGCTGCCTTAAGGAAAGTAAGAAAAAATCAGAGATTGCCTTCCTGTAGTGGTTTTGGTTAATAGCCCTTTGGCTTGTGCTTCAGTGACTGGTGCCAGTACAAATACCTATAATCTACCAATCGCTTCTTGTCATAATTCTAGATGGTAAGTAGTCAAAGCTTAAAGGGTTGAGCTTTTTTTTAACCGCTTATACAAAGAATTCTCTCTGTATTCAGTGGTCTGTACAATGCCTTTTGTGCTCCTTGTCTTAAGGCTTTTGTGACAGATATACTTTTACGTATAAGGAAGGATTTATATTTATATTACATGTTCAGAGATTCTCTCTAGGACTGAATTACTCCTGTAAATCCTGCAGGAGTTTTTTTTCACTAGCTGTCTGCTCATGGAGCAGTGATGTAGCAGGACTGCAGGTGGCAGCCCATCACATCAAAAAGACTTTTTTGGAAAAAGTTGGGAAGGTTTGACTCCTAGATTTAACAGCATAATGAATACATAGAAGGGGAATTGGAGCTGGAGTGGAATAGAGTAGGATAGATCTTCTCATCTGCCCTATAACATATAGTGATGCGAAAAACAAGCCATCAATTTATGGAAAACCTGTTTACTGATTTATATTACAACAATGTGATATGCATATGTGCTAGCATACCTAGGAATATGAATTGTTCCCTTTCCTTGTGCTTTTTCTTCTGTCCTTTCATATTTACTCCATCCAGTCTTGGTCCTTGAGGCCTTTTTCCTGCTGGCCTGATTTCACCTTTCTTGCTCTGTCCTTTCTGTATTATCCTCCATTTAAGTTACTGCCACTTCCAATCCCCCTCTCTTTGACTACACACATCATTCCTATCCTGGATTTTCTAGCATGGTGGGATTCTTAGTAAGATTCACACTGGTCAGTTATATACTGAATAGATTCTGGAGACACTGAACACATAAGTACTGGATGACAAATGTCCCGTCTCAAGAACATATATAATACATAGGATGTATACAAGTGTACATTAAGTGGGAAACATTGCAGTTCTTTCCACCAATCTAGTAAAGCGGTGCAACAGTATTGAGAATACTGAGTACTGTCATGATGTAAGTAAGAATGTAGTAAGAAACTTAGCCAATCTTCATTATGTTCTTGAGTTCTCCGATAGAGCTTGTGGAGTGCTCAGAAGGGACCTTTAAAGTGAAGACCTTTGCTAATTTAGGAAATAATGCCAAGGAGGGAAATATACAGCTATTTTTTAAATAAAGGCATCATTTATTGGACATATATTTTATATGTAGGTATATATGCATGTGCATAACATATGCACATACATATATACATTTTTTTTCTCATCTGCTCTATCTCACAAATACTGTATGTTGTAATTTTTACTAGTTATAATTAAAATACTTATCAATCACGGTAAGTTCTACTTCACAAATTACTTCAAAACAGCTGGATGGGACCTGTATTGTAATTCTAATCTATGCATTTGGTTCTTTAGAAATTGATTGCACAATGACAGATATTACACTGAAGTGTAATTACACTGATATCCCCTGCCAAGGGATGGGAGGAATGGTCCCTTCCCTCATACAGTCTGCAGCAGGATTGTGTCCCTGAAGTCTCTTATGCCCTAAGCAAGATGTCCCATCTGATTCAGTGACAGGACAGGAGCAAGACACATGATCATTTAAGCCTCTATCCCTAAGAAGTTGGAACCAGATGATCTTTAAGGTCCCTTCTGACCAAAGCCATTCTATGCTGACACTGTCCTCAGCTGTGCATTCAAAACCATCCACATTTTATCATATTTATTTATGACTGTTTATAGCTTGTGAAATGCTTCTTTCCCACTCAGTATTTCATCTGATTAACAGTATATTAACACTGGCTGCCCCATCACCTTTCTGACCTTTTCTTTGTGTAGATGGTAGTTTCCATTGGCAGTTTTCAACTGTGTTACATTTCAATTAAACACGAACACTGACTGAAACAGCATAGCAGCAACTTTTTTGTCATATATATATAAAGCATGGGAAGTTACCAGTTCCTTCTGATACCTCCTCTTTTCTCCTCTAAAACTGTGATAAAATATACTGGACCTGTACAGCGTGGCTGATTTTGAGAAAGATTCTGAAATCTGTGAGCATTATTCTCCAACAAGTCTTGACACTGAGCTGGGCCAGACCCATGGAGAACGCTGATATTCCTCAAGTAGAACTGAGATGCTATGTACAATCCCTCACACCCTGCTTGGCAGGCCATACCCTCTAGCTTGAAGGCTATACATATGCATACTCTCTGATCATACTGTGCTGTACATTTCCTCCATTGAGCAAGAATGACTTGCATGCTCTCACTTCACCCATATAAATTCTGCTGGGAAATCACGGAAATTTTTTCTTCTAAATTAAATGCACTCTGGAGAAACCTGTCCCATGCTCCAAAGGAAAATTAATTTGTGAGAAGGAAAATTGTCAATCCTTTTGACCTTGAGTTATAAATCTGTTGGTAAACACAAATTTAGTACACTTGGCATGAACTATTTCACTATATTAAAAATTAATTGTACTCTGAGCCCAACTGGACTCTCATACAAACCTGGCTCTTAAACTGGAACACCTGATTGAAAGCTGGTGTCATAGGAATAACTAAAACATAAATAGGCCACATTACTCAGAAGCAAAGAGAAGAATGGAGCTGGCTACAAGGAGACAATTCAAGTTACAACCCTCATTTCAACTGTTTTACATAACAGAGAAACTTGCTTACGGTCTCCAACAAAGTATGGATTAGTTTCTGGAGTGTAGTGCTCCTCGAAGTCCACTAAAGCATCCTGTCCATATGGCCTTCTTGATCCTGGAACAGGAATGTTGCACAGCTGGGCGTAATCCTCTGAGGAGGGAAAGAAAATAGGATACAAAAGTAAACACACTTGTAATACAGGCTGCATTACATTAGTCCCAGTGAGCTGTGGTCATATTTACTGGAAATAAACTTTTCCTAGAAACACCATAAATCTGCAATTTCCAGAAAGCATGCTCTCTTCAAGAAGAATGTCATTAAAACATTAATGAGCCAAATATATACTATTAAGTCATAAAAGGGATAACACTAGGGATAGCTTTGAGTCAATAACTGTACAAAAAGTTATAGGTCAGGTTCTTCTGGTCTGCACAGGAAGAGGAGGAGAGGGATGCTGTGTATCCCACTGCTAATGCATTCCTCTCCAGGGCTATCAATGTTTATACTCCTCATTCTGTGGAACAAAGCCTATCCCAGACCATCATGGCTGCTAGCAGAAGCCACCACAAAGGAAGGAAATGGGAGCAGGTACAGCTGCATTTCTGGCACTGTCAACAACCTGCAGAAATCAGAGGGAAAAATACTTCTGAAACAGCCCACACTTATCTACAAACTGTATCTTCAACACACAGGCTTAAGCATAAGTGGTGTTCAAAGTCTCCTTGGCTGTGAACCTCAAAGGACATGGGGAAATGCACAGGAGAAACAGTTCTACTCTGACTTCGTGCCTCTGTCTAATAGCTAGACTACACAAGCTGAAGCAGACCAAAGCAACTCTTCATTTTATGTGTCAGAGTCCATCTCTGAAATGCTGATGCAGAGTTTGATTTTTTAATAAATCAAATAAAAAATGTGTCAACTCAGTTTTTATTACCCTCTACTAAAACACATACAATACAATTTATTTGAAAATAGAAACATTTTTAAAATACAGCAAACCAGGTGCTCCTTTAATGTTGCTACAGACTAGCATCTGGTTCTGTGAAGATTGCCTGGTGTTCTGAGAATCAGGCAGAGAAAGGACGTGAAAGAAAAACCACCAAAAGAGAGAGAGGAAAAAAAGCCCTAAGCAGATACAAAATCCAAGAATTTCAGATGGTTACAGAGCCAGAAACCTCATTCTGTGTAGAACTGTCCCAGACAGCAAATAGTTGGATAAATCCAAATTGCCTCTAGACAGTGCAGAGTACAACCCCACTTGCTGCCCAGCACTGTAATTTTGTTTTCACAGGTAGTATCTCCTCCACCTGGAACTATTTTATTTGGTACTGAAAAAAAATGTGTTCAAAAAGTCTGTTTGATTTCTGTGGTCAACAACTTGGCCCTTTGAGAGCACAAGACAGTACAGTATAGGCAAAGCTTGTCTGTGCACAT
Organism: Campylorhamphus procurvoides; assembly: GCA_013396655.1. Classification (NCBI taxonomy): domain Eukaryota; kingdom Metazoa; phylum Chordata; class Aves; order Passeriformes; family Dendrocolaptidae; genus Campylorhamphus; species Campylorhamphus procurvoides. The sequence goes on from WBMV01004761.1 coordinate 1,015,420, forward strand.
CCAGAGCTGCCATAGGTGCCAGGCCAAGTCTGCAGAATGAACTTCCCAGAGAACTTACAAATCATTATAAATCTCACCACCTTCTGCTTCAAGAGCAAGGTGGTTTCCTTTGACGTGTGCCTTCCAGAATATATTTATATACAGTAGTAATATTCAAACACCCTCTCCTCTCTCAGATGACAAAGTACACTGCCCAAGAGTGGCATCCCAGGGCATGTGAAACAAAGTCAGCATGAGAAAATAAACTGCATATAGCAAATGTTACCTACATCCCTGGCTGCACAGCTTCCCACTATAATAGGCATAGTTTTAAGAGCTGTCATAGGCCGAGAAATACCCCATTCTTCCTTCCCCACATCTAACCCCAGATAACACCCATGCATGGGGACAGCCAGGTTATGATTTCAAAGTGACTCCTTCAGTCATACATACACAGAGAAAAGCTGTGTGGAATAGTAAAAGCACTTTCTCACAGATGCCCACAAATGTTCTTGGCAAAGGAAATCTGTGCTCTACCACAAACTACTAATTCATCTGGCCTGTGTGGAAGAAACCACCACATAAAAACAGTCAGTGAAAGGCAAGCGGACAAGACAAGCAGGTCTTAGGGATCACTGTTTCTTCTATGTGAATGTGATCTGATGTGAAGGACTGAAGAGAACTTGGACACTGGCTTCCCAGACTATTCAGTGCTAATTTGATTCTTAGTGATACTGGTAGTAGAAAACATGTTTTAGTTCTTGTGGAGGTTTGGGTTGGCTCCCTGCCAAACCCAGCTGTTGGCCACACAGATTCCCCCCTCCCAAATGAGGAGAAAAAAAAGTACCAAAAGAAAATTTGTAGTGAAATATATATATATATATTCACATATATTACAGTTATATACAATTAAACACTATGAATACACAGAACAAGAATCACAAACAACCCCAAAAGGGAAAAGGGGAAAAAGGACAAAAATCAGGTAAAACCAAAACAAACCAGATATATACACTCAAAAACTCAGGGAATAGCTCAACAAAAATAACTAACAAAATAAAATCTCACCAACTTCCGTCAATAGATCAGTTCCTCCACCTCCACATGGCTTCAGACAACAGTTTCTCAGAGAGGCCTCAGCTCACATAGATAAGAGAGAGGTCAACACACTGAGGCCTGCTATCCTCCAAGCACCTGAAAGGAAGAGAGGAGGAACCTCCCCTCCTTGCCTTATATACACCTGATTACGTAAAGAAATGGTGTGGAATACTTCCTTTGTTATAACCCTGTTACCAGGGAAGGCCTAGACCAAACCCAAGAAAACTAAATCACCACAGTTCTGAAGAAAGCAAATCTGGAGAGTTGGAGCACTCATGCACATGAGAGTTGGGTAGTGTGAAGATTGTGCAAGACTATTTTATATTGCATGTTTGCCCAGGGAAAGGTGTTTACTATCTAAAGACAAATAAAGAAATGTTGAAAATAGAAACTTGTTTCCTGCCCCATTGGTCCCTGAAAATCAACTTCTGAATGTCTGCATTTTTAGGTCTCATTACCTAAAATTACCTATAATTCTCTCTAAATAGTCTGTTCTATTTATCTGTACAAGTAGTGTAGACTAAATCTCTTGTCTGTAGTAATGTGTTGGTTCAGTCACTAGGTGCTTGGGCAATAAACCCAAGGGAGCAACAGTGACTCCCTTATGAAACCAACAGTAGAAATTCAGGACCAGTAACAATGGCAAGTCATCTATGCCACCTTCCTCAGCTTGTCTTTTTTTTTTCCCGGGCAAGAAAAGGGTAGGCAGAGAGGACAATACAAAGACTGAAAAGGCATTCGGGGGGCCACACTCTGGAAAAATCATGAGAATTCTGAAATAAGGTAGACTTGAGACTTGGATGCCTGAGAGAAACGAACCTACCAGAGTGCCCCTGTGGAGGACAGAACAAGTTATGGCAATGACAGTTTCTGTTGTTTTAAACTTTTCCCCTTGCTATGTTATGTTCCTACAGTTCAAATTAAAATAATTTATTTCGGGTCACTGTGTTATGTGCTGGGCACAGTTTTCCAGGGGAGGGAACTAAATGAACAGAGTGCTGTAAGATTTGTGGGTAAAAGCATGACTGGTGCACAGAAAGTTGCAGCAAGTATACAAATGGGAGATCAGCACAACACTGCCCTAGGGAGACGACAGTAGGAGACTGAGATCCAGAAGGCGGTAAGGGGGCAAAGAGCAAGAGAGAATGTGTAACTACTCTGAATAGCAAAAACATTTCAGTTGTCACAGAAATAAGTGCTCACTTGGAAAAGAATCTTTCATGTAAAGTTTAAAAAAAAATCTCTAATTCAAAATCTATGAAAAAACCTTTTTCTCTATGGGTTTATTTTTTCTGCTTCCTCATCTTCTGGCTATGATCAGGGACAATGCAACTGCAGTTCTACAGGAGAAAAAAAGACTTTGTTTTTAATATATGGTTTAGTCTACATTGGTCCATGTGTTTCTAAGTTTTTCTCATAACTTGCAAATGAAGCATAGATACAGCTTGTTGTACAACTTGGGGTTGCTATTTTAAAAGGAAGCTGATGTGTGCCTCCAAAAATGTAAAGAACATTTTTAAAGTCAGATGTATTGCATATTAAACAAGTGTTAGGGGATTACATCTAGACACACACACATACTGGCACAGACAATAGCTGTAATTGGTGATGAAAGCTCGGCTGACAGAGACAACACAACATTATTTGGATGGACTGACTGGTTTTTAGGTGCTCTTTAGCACAAAGACAGCTGTGCAAATGTGTACCTAATTTGCATGTACAGTTGTTGTAGCTGCACAAGCCTGTGTGGGCCTTACTTGTACCCAGAGGCCTAAAAATTAATTCTCCCATCAGAAAAATTATTCCACATTTCATGTATTGAAAACAAAATATTATATAAAAAAGCTTTCCTGACACAACCAGGAAACAACTGCATCACAGCCAATTCAGCTGATGACCATAAAGCAAGCTTTATTTCTGTTCCAGCTCTTCAGAATTGTCACCATCACACTCACACACACAAAAGGAGACAAAACTATCAGCACCAAAGCAGTTCCTTAAAATTATTGAACAGTGTAACAGTTTTCCCATGGAAGGAATCCTTGGAGAGAAGGACAAAGCCAAGAAAGCACTTATTACAGGTAATGTATGTTCCCTCCAAACCAGAGGTTCTGGACATCAGTCTGAATTGGTTAAGCTTATGTTGTCTCAGGAGACTGCATCATCTGTGAACGAATGCTGATGGTATTTCTGCTCTACATTTAGACTGTGTTATTTGACAATTTAGACAATTTCATTGACATTGCCCATGAACACGTGTTGAGGTATGTGGTGAACATTCACATATATTCTACAACTGAAGAAAAAGGGAAGGGTATCAGTCTCAACGGATTTCTTTCAGGAGTCAAGAAGGATATTCATGTCCTCACATGGATATACTCTAAAAGAAATTGCTGAAAAAGAGCTTACAGTGGATGTAAAGCTCTTGCTATAACTGAAGTAATTATCAATTTGATTATCTTGGAATCTCTTGGTTTTGTTCCTCACCTTTTGTTCCTCAACTAATGCTGCTCAAAATTCCTAAAACAATCTTCGCTCTCCTTCTGTTGGAGGTAGATTGTGAGTAATCAGATTCAGGTTGTTACTGCTGCAACTTTGCACATGGCTTTGTGACTCGTTGCTGATTCCCATGTACACTTGGAATGAGAGGTTCCATGAGGAAAACTCCTCCAAAGTTATTCCTCATGTCTCTCCTAAAGTTCAGAAAAAGCACTGAAAATCTTCATTATTGATGAAATCAGCCAAAAGTCTGCACAACTGAATGCAAGACTTGGAATATTCAGGGCCCAGTTACTGGAATATTTTAAGCCCAGAGGATATAATCCATTTGACCAGCGTCCTTACCAGAAGGGAAGGAGGCACAGTGCCATCCTAAACGGAAAGATGAACAATGGTCTCCAGAAATTAATCCAGTGCCTCCCTGCTGATGTTTACCATCTCAAAAGAGCACAGATGGAAACTCATCCTTTACACACATTGGTTTTGCCTGTACTTCCAGATCTTCATGAGCAACATTAGCCAGAACTTGAAGGGAACACTATGTTCTCATAAGATGGAAGCTCAGCCCAGAACTAACTCATGATGTTTACAAAGGATACACAGAGTTCCTTTGCAACAAAAATGCAACTCAAATCGTCTGTTCTGCCAGAAATGGGTAGAATTCAACTACATGTAGGCAACTCCAAGGGTCTGCACCTGAATTAGTTACCCAGTATCCATTCTCAGGCCATGGAAAGACATAACCACTTCAAGGATACCATCTCATCGTAAAGTACATGTCTAGAACAGGTCAGGTTTTAGACATACTCAACGTACTGATTTCTCTTTCCTGATGGAAGGAGAAACTGGCAGGACCAGTACTGATGTGGGTTTCTGTATGATAAACACCATGTGAAACTGGCCAAAAGAAATCCTACATTATACAAGACCCCAGGTGATTCACATTACCCTTAGTGTTCTCCTAGTGTAGCCTTTGCAAATGCTAATGTGGAGATAGAGAAATTTCAACGGTCTTTAGCACTTCATGTGACTCTCAGTCCCACAGAACACCTGTAACATCCATCTACTGTCCTTTCTGCAGATCTTTTAAACATAAAGCAGTTCCATAAAAGCCCACAAAGTACTAGACTGTAAAACTTACAATACAAAAGGTATGGATAAGGATACACAAATAAGTAGGCTGATAAACTGAACCCTGGTGCCCTTTCCATTTGCATAAGAAGGGGTTCATGACATTATCTTAGTACTCACACCAACAAAAAGGTCTCAGTTATATATCTACTAATATACCCCCACTCTCAACAGTTATTAAAACATCTGTTAAAGTTGCAGAGTACCAGTCCTACCTTACCCCATTTTTCTATACTAAAACTCCAGGCAGCCAGCTACAGAAAGTATCCTCCTTAACTGACAGATATATCTTTAGTTCAGGGGCTCTTAATTTCACCTTACCAGCATCTTAAGGTCTTACTGAAACCAAGGTGGTACTGCAGTGCAGTAACTCCAGAAAGATCATTTTACAAATACAGTCTCTGTAAATTAAATGCTGACCCCAGCTCACCAGCTTACTCAACATTTTCTAGCTGTTACTTCTATGTCCTCTTTTCAAATTTCCTGTAACAATACACCTTTTCTAAAATCCACTACAGTCCCATAAGGGTCTCAGAAGGTTTATAGTTCAGATCCTTCATGTTCAGGTTAACTTGAGGTGTATATGGCTTTATTTTAAATTCCAGATTTTTCCAGTTTTTGCCAGTTGCTCTGTCTTCTGGCATGAAGGCTTTGACCCAGCTGCTAAAACTATCGGTGCCTGTCCTATTACCAGTTACTAGGTCATGGACTCTGGATGGAGAGAGTTGGGACGCTGGGCACTAGCAGTGAATTAACCAAGGAAGCAGAACTTCTGAAGGAAGGCCATCCAACAGGTATTTTTTGGGGGTGAGTGCGATGAAGAAAGGATGTTTTGCTTTTGTTATCTAAACGAAAAGTATACAATTTTTTAATTTTCCTCAATTGGTCAATTATTACTGATTGCAAATAACAAATCTCAAGTAACACAGATATTTCCTAAGAATGATTACTAAACATTCTTTGGGCAGGTACAAACTAATGCCACAATGAGCTCAGAGAGAATACCTCTCAGGAGACGCAATCTGTGAAAGCCTGTATCTACAATATGATGGTATCATAAGATCATAATGTTAGAAGCAATGCAATTGAAAATAATCTGTCTTTGCATCCTTTGTTCAATGATGAGAAGGCCTGCACTGTCAAATTGCACCAGTAATATGTACTAAATCATAGCACTACAGTTCATGTCTGCAGCATTTTGATCAGGACTTTGAACTAGTATTTTGAGTTTGTTTCTCAATGTTGTCATCAAAATATTTAGAAGTCTTACTGTTGTTAAGGGGTTGCTGTTCAGTTGCAATAGTTAACAAGTGGTCTGGCAAAAACTAATCTTGTATCAGGCTCTGAATGTTTGGTGTCATTTTCAATGGGGTTTGCTTGATTAAGTCCCCATTAGCAGTTTTTTAAAAATTGTAGAAAGGATGCAAGTTCTGTTTTCATGCTGATTCAAGACTGTATTTCTTTTTACTTAATATAGAACGTAATTCTGTATGTAATTCCTTTTACTTCTTAGAGAAGTTATCTACATTCCCATTGTTTTTATGCTGGATGCTACTTAAGTAGGACATTTAAATCTTGTAATGAAAAATGGAAGCACTTTGAAGAGAATCTGGGTTAGAAAAGTTGGAGGTTATTTTTAATAAAGCATGAATCTCTTTAGAAAGGACTTGCAAATGTATCACTTATGCTGGTAGGCCTGTATTTCATTCTTCCTAAAGGTGGCAACTAGATCCTCAAATACAAGGAGAATATAAACAAGGTAAAAGGAAACCACAGATCAGCAAATGATCTGTTCTGTGATCCAACTCATTTAATGGTAAGAGTTTTCTGACGATAATGCTTTTCACATCACCAGGTCTTCTTTAATATGTGTTGCAAATTTTCAGAAAGCTCCAAACTGGGGAAATAAGCAAACACCTTCAGTAGTAAATCTGGCCAACACAATACCTAAGTATTTAAAAATGGAGAAATTCCAGGTTCCTCAGCCAGGACTTGAACCTGTGACCTGCTGGCCCAGAGGTGTGAAAGCACTCTCCTGAGCCAATGATATCACTTTAAGTGCTACAAACTGAAGACCTGTCAAATGAATCATTTATTCAGTTCAGTCAGCTTTAAATTTTTCTTGGTAAATGTTCCTGAAAACCAAGAAAGACTTCCAGGTTTCTGTGTGGGTGCGTGCACATGTGTGTGAGGACAAATGAGCACATACCATCTCCACTAAGAAATGTATGCTTGTTCTGATATAATACAGATTCAATATGCTTTTATTTTTAGCTATCTGTGTTCCAATCTATAAGAATGATTTAAAGTATTTGGGATCAAAGTGTGACTCATAGATTTAACGCAGATACTTCTCAATGCAAGTTAAGTGTCACATAAAAGTTACCTTATGTCTGGAGGGAGAAGGGTTTTATGATACAACATAATGCTCTTCAGCTTTGACTGAGGATCACTGAGCTGACCTTCAGGATGTTATCCATCAGGAACCTCTATGTTGCTTTTTTAATGACTTTCTCAAGTTTCTTCATAGAGTTAGTAGGGATCTGCACCCCACTATTAGTATAGGATTGCTGCTCCAGAATCCTGTGGTCCTAATGATCAAAATACATCTAACATTTTCAGACTGAAATAGTTCCAATTTTTTCCTCATATCAGCACTTTTTTGAATTAAAAAGCTCGTGGGAATCCTCCATGATTGTGCTGTAACACAGTCTTACAATTTGCAGTCTTAACATTTGTTCTGCATCCATGTTTGTAATTTTTCTCCCCTTATAAGACAGTTCTCTTTCCCTGGCCATCGTGGTAGTCCTTCTCTCTTCCTTTTCAGATTTATCCTGCTTTATATGTAACTATCTAGAAAAGTCCAGATGCAAGTCTCGTACCCACCTGAACTCTCTCTACTAGAAGAAACTTCTTTTCCTTCCCTCAGTATTGCATGCTTGCATGACACAGATGGGTCACTGTCACCATGCAATGAACTTTGTACAAAGAAAAATGCCTTTAACCTGCTCAATCTTTCCACCTGAGGAGCTCTAGGTCATAGCAACAATTCTTGCTACTGCCTATTACCCTGTGTGTTTTTGTTAATATTACATTTCATTCCATTGCAATTGTTATTCTAGCAGGTGGAGTAATTCAATGTCCTCCTATAAGATTTGTTCTGACAAAGACATTTCAGAGATTTCCATATCTTATAAATCAAGCTGCTGTCATGCCCTGTTTTTCTTTTTCTGTCTCTTTCTGGGATAAGCATCAGATAGCAGTTACTCCGGCCAACATCATCAAAATCAGGAGCTTTTTTTCAGTTCCAAAGCAAACTCAAACAAGTAAAGATATCTAAGAATAGGTTCAGGGACCTTGCAAGTAAATTATAAAAGCATAAAACCCAAGCAGATAGAAACAACCACATTAATGCTTCATTGAGCTTCTCTATGTAGTTTTAACTCCTGGGTTTTTGTAATAAGTAAAACATGTACTGCTTTAGCCATGACATTATCACTGGACTAACACAGGCCCAAGTAAAAATCCAGGTATGTTCACAATAAAATGTTGCATAGTATTTCCTACACGGAAATCCATGTTACCAAAAGACACATTTATAGTAAGAAAGCTACATCCAAACTAGACCTTGGAATAGTTTATACTGGGGGGAAGAAGTTAGTATCACACTAGATTGTATACACCAGGGTTGATGTGTCTCAGACACAGCATGACATACACCTATTCTGCTTCCACTGGTTCACTCTCCAGCCCCCAGACATAAATCTGTGTGTCAATGACATTTCTCTCTATATCCAAATGGATAAAGCTAAATAGCTTTTGTAGTCACCACAAGAAGCAACTTCTACCTGAAATATTATGGAGTAATATCTGATTTCTAAATGTATAAACAGAATATAGTCTTTTAAAAATATGACTGTCAGCTTTCTTTAACATTAAGTTCTATTCCCTGGAAATTATTCAGTCTTTATGTGTAACGCGTTCCCTTTAGCTATCTTAAATTGCTCATCTATATGTTTCATAATATGTGAGCATATGGCTAGATAATAACAACTCCTTTCTGAAAGGCTTAGTGATTTTAAACCACTATTTACCAGATCTTTATCAAGCAAGCACATCTAACTGCAGCCAGCCTGGCAGAATACCACATTGAAAAATGCATCTGAATGTGTAATACCAGCAACAAAACCCCAAAACAGTTGTGTGAGCTGTTGAGCAGGGTATGTGTATGTGTGTGCACGCATGAACTGCATCTGGGCAGTCACAGATGGTTTTTGTCAGGCACGTTAAGGAACTCTGTTACCCTTAAAATACTCTCCTGTTTCTATCAAAGCTCTAAACTGCCAGTCACTGATAGTTCCACCTGAAGGAAACAAGTCCTTTAAGTGCGAAAAAAATAAAAGCAGATACACTTTCAAAATGCAGACTCTAGCAATTTTCTGTTAATTGATGAGAAAAAAAATTTCCATCAGTTCTCAAAGGGTTAGTGTGATTTTTGTTCTTTCTTATGTTATTAGCATAGGTATAAATGCAAGGGATTGAACTGCTGTATTTCAGATTTCACTCCAACAAAAAACACGTGAGTTTCCTTACCTGAATCTTTCATAGGACACAGTGCACACTGCATGCCCCAGGCTTCACCATACAGGCAACAGCACTCAGTATACGTAGTCTGCTTTCCAACCAGAGGTCGACTACAAACAAAATCGTCGCTTAGGTGCTGCCAGCAAAGGTCCTGGTAAACCTCAGATTCTTCAGTTTGTTCTGGTGGAGAAGACAGGATTAGATCATCACCGCAGCACTGTTGCTTAAATAAGACACTGGTGTAATGAAAAATTTTCTAAATTTAGGTTAGAAAAATAACCTAACTTTACAGACTCTGCTGAATACAAATTTAAGCTTAGAAGCCATTATCATTTTTAAGTGCCTGAGGTGGCTTATCCCTTGCGTGTTCAGCTTTGAAAAAATCTTAAAAAGTTCTGAGTTGGCACACTAGCCTAATTTAAAAGCATATTGAGTTGGACACCCAAGAAATAAAACCTTCTAAATCATAGTCACTGCTGAAGATTTAACACTGATTCAGCTTGGCTCTCACAAAAGTTAACAGAGCTTGACAAAAACCAGCATTGGAATAGAGGTGAATGTTTGGGCAACTCCATCCACAGAATGAATCTTTAAAAGTTGTTATTTTGCTTTTCTTGTATTGCCATCAAGGGCATCTGAAAGGACTTTTACAGTTAGGGCAGAGCTGAACAAAAATTTCACATGGGCTCAACGGGAGACTGGACAAATACTTGGAAAAGAGAGTCCCATTAACTAAACAGACAAACTACATCAGGCTCAGGAAATCCCCTGAGCTGAAAAATAGCTGGAGGCTGAGAGTGCTGGGGAGGGTGAAGAGAAGTATTGTTTATCTGCTCTTCTGGTCTCTAATCATCTACTTACAGCCATTGTTAGAGACAGAATACTGCTGTGAACTGCTGTCACATTCTTATGAACATTAACAAAAACATGTATTTTTGTCAAAGCTGGAATATTTCAGAGGCATACTAGTTTTGACACAGATCTCAGTAGGAACCATTCCTAGTCCTAGCAAACTCTGACCACTGCTAATTGGAGGGAGAAGAACTGTAAACTTAAATCTTCCACTTGGAACATAAAAATCTTCAGCACAATTGTTTTGTAAAGACATCTGCAAGGTCTTGATTTGGTTCCAACACAGACTGAAAAATAAGCGGTGTCAGAAACCAAGGATCTGGTTTGTCTGTGCATATCTATTTACTGCATTTTTACATCATGCGTGGGTGAGTACAGAGCTGAAACCTCACTTGTGTAAAACAGTTCTGAAAGCGCAAAGGTGATGACCATTTAGATACCTATTCAACTAAGGACGTGGCAGAACACACAGTGAAGAGCAGCAGTGGGTCTCTGCAACCAACTCCAAATTCTGCTGGCAGCAAAGGAGCCAGCTTGTCCCCTCCTCCTCTGCATGAGGGAGGACATTGCCAGGAGCGACACAAGGCTGGAGCGCTTTGTGCTGGCTGAGACAATCGTTGCTGTGTCAGCCTGAATGTCGCATGACGGAAGACCCTTTGGGCCCTTGCATTCTCTTCACATCCTCGATGAACCCAAAGGACAATCCTACTCTTGGTTTGTTTAACTGAAGATGGAACAATAGAAATGCTGTGGTTCTTTCACAGTTCTAGACAACAGGATGACCACATTAGTCCTCAAAAGTATCAGCCTTATCATTTGGAACGACTAAAGCAGGCATTCAGTCTGTATTCCCATTTCCTTTCACAAAAGCAGCTTAGGAAAATTCACTGCAAGTTGCATGAAGCAGAGGTCTGGATTTAAGGCTATACAGTGTCAGTATTAATCAAACCCATTGCAACATTTCTTTTGAAGAAGTGTGTGGCATAGACAATGCTGTACAGACTGCAAAATGCTCCAGATTTTTGAGGCGTTTCTAAGAATCTTATAATATCTAACACTTTTTCTAAAACCAGTGTCTACTGAAATTAAAAGAACATGCAAAAACCTGTTACTTTAACAATGATGCTGCAGTCCACAGCTTGAAAGTGCAAAGTATCCTCAATGTTAATCAACTGAAAGTGCACATACAATTTCAGCTATTTCCTCCTATGTCCTGTCATTCCTGGTTTTATTCCTTACTTTGGTAGAACTGAATCTCCAGAATTAGCCTACAGCCAAACCCCAGCCTTAATGGGGCAGTAAGCAGGCTGTGCCTCATTACCTACAAGGCTGGACAAGGTAGATGCAGTGCTGGTGAATTGGGGAGGGATGGGGCTGAACTTCTCAGTCGGAGTCTAATCTTGTAATACTTCCAGAAATGTTCTGTCTGCACTGGCAAAGTGGAGCACTATGGCATCGTACATCATGATGCCTTCTGGATCAATACATGATGGTCCAAGCATTGTCTTCCCAAATCCTCCAGAAGAGCAGGCTCATCCAAGGATGACCCAGTCTATGTTTAGACTTAGGGTCTGTAGACAAGTCAGCACTACCTCATAGAGGTGTACTCACTTCAGTAATATGTATAATGGATCATACCACTCGAATCTGCTGGTCTGATGCATCGCTTTTCTGTTGCGTCCAAGACCATTGGGTGTGTACAGAAACAGTTGTAAGATCCTTCTGTGTTAATGCACTGGCCATCAATACAGCTGTTTGGGTCCTGACATTCATCCGTGTCTTTAAAATGGAAGGAAATGTATCAAGGAGAGCCAGCACAAAGTAGTTGCATTGTGTTAATCTGTGTTAATGTTTACCTAATTAGTTACAGATTTCCCTGCCTGCCTTCTGTTAATTACCACAAATACCAATTGCTGGCAATAAAATCCTGCCTGTGCCCATGGAGAACAACAGAAGGATCAGCAGGATGCTGACCTCTAATCTGCAAGTGCTAGGGAGTTACTAGGGAGGAGTGCTATAAAGGATGAGGAGGCTTGCTGGGGGGATTGGAGTGCCAGGCATACTGTGCATCCAGCATAGCTGCAACTACTTCCCACATTCCTATCTCTTTAGGAGAGTACCAGCAGGCATTATTGGTGGGCATACTCTCAGAGATTCTTCATGAGCTTGTCATGAGAAGGGATCATCTTACCTAGCCACAGTAGTTATATTCCTTAGTTTGTCTTGGAGAGGAAAAGCCAAAATTTAGCTCAAAGGGAAGAACAGGCCACTTCAGACAAATTACATTTAATCAGCAAAACCCCCACCCTTTGTAAAGAGCAATCATAGAATCCCAAGGTGAAAGGCTCTCTTATTGCAGTTACAAAAATTACTTCCTTTCATTATGCTATTGTGCACATTATACATGGTTTTCTGCTTACAAAGCAAAAGCCAGGGTCATGGTTTTGAGTGATTTTCAGTTGAGTAGCAAAACTAACATGTGTTAACTTGGTTTAATATAGTAAACTCAGCACACTTACCAAATGAAAGGTGAGATTCAACATATAGGCTTTCAGCTGCTCACCCCACATACAAAGAACTGAAGGCTAAATTGTACCTTGGCAGAGTGAAGCAGCAGTGTGCATGTAACCACCCAGCCCCTCTGATCACTTGGTGCTGCCTGCATAAAGGCTGGCACCAGCTCTTGACTATGCACTCAAAGGAGCACAAGAGACTGTTCTGGAGATGCAAACTTCTGGGAGTAATTTGCTGGAAAAGGAAGCAAATAAAGCAAACCCTGCTCTACATGCCATAGCCATGTCATCCAGAATTTCTGCCCAGCCAAGCAGAAGGGAAGGGAAATAACCCCATGCATCTTACAAAGCTGATACAGGAGTTCAAAGTCCCTGTGTTTCTCCCCTTGCTGGGAATACCACAGTTGTGATGGGAATCCCCTAGTACAAGTCTGCTTGTTTTGCCCATCTGCATACCATTATAGAGACAAGACCGTTTTAAATAAACTTACCAAAGCACTGGAGCTTAACAGGGTCGTAGTATGTGCCTTGTTTGCAGTAGCACTCATAACCTGGCTGTGTATTCAAACAGAAGCCATTTTTACAGATTTCTTGTCCAAAGAGTTGGCATTCATCAGCATCTGGGGTCAAAACATTAAAGGCTTTGTTAGCATTGTTATCATGATACCATGTAGAGGAGCAAGATGGAATAAATCCCATACACTTCTTTGTTCAAGCAGACTTCACTTTAAAGAGTCCCAGGAACACAGATAACCACAGGAAAAAAAGCCCTACACAACTGGTGCGGAAGAGTCTATGGTGTGCTTGTAGCCAGAATGGAAAAGGAAAAACTGGTGGATCATTACTTTCCCGTGTCAGAATTAAGTCCTGTGGCACACAGAGACTGGAAGAATCTGCAGTTCCATTTTCTTTCCTTTGGTATCATGTTGCTTTTAGCTCCAAATAAAACAGAGGAAGAGTATGGTCTGTATTTTCCTGTATAATTTGCTTTGCCAAAGGGATTCCCACCATGGATCTAATTTAAGCACACCATCTAATTACAAAACTAAGCTGTTATGCTTATGGATGGACTTTGTGACTGCTCTCCTCTTTCCATACAGTTTGGTGACTCTGCTATGCATGGCAGGAATCTTCATATCTGCACTGCTTGTTGCTTCATTTTTCAAAGCACAGCTTCTGTGCAGACTTCCCACCACATAGGACCAATTGTGTCTGTTGCTAAATACAAGGCTGCAAATATTACAGAACTAGTGACAGCTGACAAAGAGAATCTAACAGGTTTTCAAATGATGGTAAGTGTTTTCAGGGAGATTTAATGGAAAATATATGCCAGCTCATATATAGCTTTTCACAGTTGTACACACTTTTTCCCAGTCCTGTATTTATGTATTTGTTACTGTTGGAATTCCATTCACTTCCTTTTTTCCAACCTACTTTTCATTTGCTAGACCTACTTGAATAGACTGTTAAAGCTAGGCTGGTATTAAAAATGGCAATAAAAAGCACTGTGTAAAGTAGGTCATTCTTCTTTCAATACCAATTGTCTTAATCTCTGCTTTCTATAGATTTTCTCCCCGTTTGTTCTGGGCCAACACAGACTTTAGTCCAAAGCTGTCATTTCCAGCTGTACAGCAGTTTTAACGGTGAATTATTCAAATGCTTACTTTTTCCAGAAGAACTGAAAGGCCCATAAAACTATTTATTTTTACAGCCACTCTTCCAGTCACTAAGTGGCTACAAACATTAAATATTTTGACTGTTTAGCAGCAAGAACAATGCAAATATTAATAAGAAACATCATGTACACATCTGTCTTTTTCCTGTGGAACACTGATTTTGAATCTGGAGAAAAACGCGAAAGCCTGGATGCAGAGTCAGGGAAGACTAGCTGAGTATATTCACTTCTGACAGATAATTCCAATTAAAAAAACAGGAGTTGCTCCTACGAGCAGAAGCTTGTCGACAAAAGCAATAGGAACATATGAGTTAGTGTAACAGAGAAAGAACACATTACTAAGAGATCACGTTACTAAAAGTTACTTATCCATTTTAGTGTTTGTCCTTTGTGTCATTCCAAAGGTTTTTAAAAAATAAATTTACTGAAAACAGAAACAGTCTGACTGTGGCAAGGTTTTGTGAAAGATATTTCTAGATGAACTATTTCTACATTTCAATATTTATAACAGCTAGAAATATTATCGACCCTGAGGTAGCAAAAAACTACCCATATTTTGTTTGAGACATTTGGACATACTGTACACACAGCATGTCCCAGACCCCTATTGTGAATATATACAGAAATCTTAGATCTGCAAAAATAAACAACACCCTTAAACAACCCCCATAAAAATACTCTCAGAGACTATTAGATCCTTTGACTGAGCTCTGTGACAATACTCCAACTTGCCTAGATGAAAAGTCTGTCAAAAAGTCTGGTCCCTGTTACAATCAGTCTTAGGTCTGTGTTCATCCAATAGCACTTTGTTCTTTACTCCAAGTTGCTGGACAATGCAACCTCCAGAGAGTGGAGTCTACAGGAGTTATGCCATTCAAACACCCAAATCATTTTGAGTTAATCTGGGTATTAGTGCCTTAAAAACTTTGCTATTTTTTCCATGTCACATGCACTTTACAGGTGCAAAGAAACACCTGTTGAGGATAACACAGAAGAGTATTAGTAGGACAGAGAACTGAACTCAACCATGGACTACTCACTAGCTCAACAGGAAAATCAACTTAGTGGTGTCCTACTCAGTGAGCAAGAGTAGTTTAAAGAAGTTTACATAACCTTTAGGGAAAAAAACCCAAAAAGTTTTTCCACCAATTTTTTCATCTCTCAAATTAAGTTTGGTAGATTAATAATTTAGCTAGAAGCAACTGTGACAAATGCTTATCTATCAACCATGTTATATTGGGGATGGCCTAACCCTGGCAAGGGTTGCTCAAGGCCAGGTTGGATAAGACCTTGAGCAACCTGGTATAGTGAGAGGTGTCCCTGCCCCTAGCAGGGGAGGTTGGGACTAGATGATCTTTAACATCCCTTCCTATCCTGACCATTCTCTATGATTCTGCCTCTATTAAGGTCTTTAAAAAATAGTATTTGTTTTACTGCATTTTTATGTGACATGAACATGCAGTACTTGCTATATTTAGTTCTTTATTTGTAAAACACTCATTCCAATAGTAATAAATATATAAGATGTGTGCTTCTCTACAGATTCTGTAGCTATTATGTAGAAGATAATATGCTGACTTCATTTTAGCTAACACGAATTTAGTGTGTTTATGCCAAGGAAAATTGATCTCTCAAATTATTGATGGCTACTTCTCAAACCTGAAAAGGGATTCTGGTGATCTCACTTTTCATTCTTGGTGATGCCAGCTCCCTCGCACCCACATCCACCAACTCCTATCACTCATATCCACTCTTACTTCTCAATCACCTTTTGTTCAACAATTATTTTTTGAAGTAATGAAAATATCAATGCTGAACTTCTCTTCAGTTTTTATATTTATTCTCCCTTGTAGGCCTACTTTTTCTCTCTCTCAACTCCCCATATGCGTATTTACAACTTTAAGTTGGTTTTGTATTTCATATGTAAATTAGTATTTGAGGCTTGTGGTCTCACCACCTATTCTCACAGTATATAGCACTTAACATAAATTAAACCAGAATATTACAGAGACTGTGTAATTGACATTCTTAACAATCTGTCAAATGGTGATTTTCAGTAATATTTCATATCACAAGCTGCTTTTATCACCTAATAAAATATGAATTGGTATGTTTACATTGCTGGATCACATTTCTAGTCAATTAACTACCAGAACTTCTGAAATAATTAAACTTAATACAAATCACAACTGACCTTTGTAATTCTGAGCAAGAAGACCGTAAGATGATTCTCCAGAAGGAATGAAACCTTTTCCTTCAGGACACAAATCAGTAAATTCAGCTGGGAGAGAGAGAGAAAGCAAAACATTATGTGGTTAAGAAAATGACACTCACATAAGTATGTGTACATATGTGTTTCAGAGTATTTTGAAATACCTGCCTTATTTACATCTATCAGGCAATTGTGCACACCTTTAGCTAAATAGGGCATGTTAAATGCTACAGTCTGACCCTTCTCTCCTCTCAGTTTGCAGAGTTAGCCTTGAAAAACCTAGCTAGGGTACCCATGGCATCGCAGAGCTCCATGCAAAACTCATTTCTCTTGCTCCTTGGCAGGAGAATGTAGTTCTTACTTGGTTTCACGGTGCACTGCAGTTACGACAATACCAGTAGCCAAATTATCTTAATTAAAGCTAGCAAGGGCCTCTCTGAGCTATACTGCAAGCTGTAATCTAGACATACCCCAACTGAGATACAAACCCCTGCTCACATTCTTCAGTCCTTATACAGGAAAGACACTAATTGACTGCAACAGGAGAACACGGTGTGGATTACAGAGGGAAATTATTTCAAGTGTCTTGGAGACTATACAGAATCAAATAAACCTATCCAAGCAGAGAGGTCCTTTTTTTTGTTATGCATTTCATTTCAGTTTCACTGATTCTAAGGTATAGTTAAAACATGAATGAAACATGGTGATTATTTTGTGTGAAAAGTAATCTTTAGCATTTAATCTCAAAAAATTTACACACGTTCTCTCTTATATGATTTTTTCCAGCTGGATTCTGAATTTCAGCCATCACTGTTTATGTTTCAAGTACTGTTTTCAATAGTTGTGACAAATATCATATGGCCATGTTTGCCTAATTTTATATTTAGAGGGTAAAAAAATGGTCTGCAGACAACATGATTACCTGAATTGTGGAATAAGTCTAGCATGTTACCATAGAACCTGGAAAAAGCATCTGTGAGAACCCACTCTTCCTTAAAATCAGTTGGAGTTAATGCTGTTCAGTAACAGGCTCTTTTTATTCCTAGAGTAACTGCAGAGAAGCCAATAGATATGCACCAGGTAAGAATTATTAACCTTTCCTCCGTGGAAGGTTCCCATGGATAAGTCATGACTAAATACTACAGAATGAGGGATTTAGTTGGCAAGCCTACTCTGAAGGCAAAGCACACTCCCTCTATCATAAACACAATGCTTCCAAAGTTTGCAAAGGGACAGGAGACACCCTCTTACCAGTTCCAACGACAGGACATGGGAAGATTTCACAGTTATCACCCCAGCCAGCACCCAAGGTACAGCAGCATTCTTGTTTGGTTACATTGGATGTAAGCACGTTGTCACAGAAATTAGCATCATTCAGATTGTAGTAGCACTCCTTCTTTCCATCTTCGTGTTGATCAGTCTCTATTGGCAATTCTAAAGGAGAAAAGAAAACACAAACCGCACAAGAGGACATATGAAATGAATCAGTTTTACAGGAGAATGAGAAGAGCAGGAAAGAAAATGGTTAAGTAAAAATTTTGGTTTAACTTTTTTATTCTTAGAATGATGGAAGTTGATGACCTTCCTTTGGCTTTTTCAGACCTGTTCTCCAACTTGCCCACAAAGGGATTCCACCACATTTGCACTTCTATCATTTTCAAGCAATGCATGAAGCCCCTGCTCTCATGTTCCACTGTCTAACAATCATGCCCAACTACTGACAATCTGGGAGCTCTTCACAGAGGTAAGCAAATATTAGAACTTAATTTTTCAGATAAAGGAGCTAAGACATGAACTGAAAAGGCACAATTCTCAAAAGAATGAGCATTTACAGCTCCATTTAATTTCACTGGGAAAAAAGCATGTTCCACATTTGAATACAAGGCCCTTTATGATTTTTGCAGAAGTAACTTATTAACTCTATGGTAAGCAGAGGAATATAATGCAGATGTCAAGTTAACTGACTCTGTATTTTACTTTAAAATAGGCATCCAGCCAAGAAGGCAGATTTATTGCCTGGAGCAGCTGAGTGGGTCCTCTCACAATACGTATATGGACTGAAGGCAAAATAGTCTGTTCCATAGATCCAATAAAAGACCCTATTAATAGGCACTCCTAAAGTAAACCATGAAGCGAGTTTGAAAAGAAACACCTAGTTAAAGCTTCTGTGTTTGCAAAACTCTGTCTACCTAACATAGCACGTCACAAAAACTCTCATCAAGAACTTGGAAGTGGGAACTACCACATAAAATTGTTATTCACACTTGATTGATATGAGAAAGCTTTTCACAGGCCATCAGTAAAGTCACCATGTTCTAAAATTACATATGCTCACATTTATTAATCAAACCCAAAACTTTGTTTAGTAACTTAGACAAATCTTGAGGTGACAAGCCCATATCCTTTTTATCTAGGGGAATTCTTTATACTTCGCACTTAACAAATGTTTAACTTGCAAAAAGTCAAGTAAAAACAATTGTATGTTGGCTGATTTTCCATTCTTTGAGATTTCATTCATTTCTACTCAGGCTCTTGCACCATAAGCCAAACACATGACATTTCTCAAGTAACACAGGTATCCCTGCAGGAATCAGACCCTTATTTTATACCTGAGTGACAGTGCATTTCAAGATGCCACTGCAGCAAATGTTAGTTTCATGGCGCAGTGAGAAAACTATAGCACAGTTGCTATCATGGCAACATGGTAGGATGACACACACAACTGGAGGGTTGCAATGAATGGTTATAAACTCCTCAGAAGGTATAGGCAAGAAAGGAGAAGTGGTGGAGTAGCCCTGTATATTAGGGACTGTCTCAGTTGTCTGAAGCTTAATGATGATGATAGGATTGAGTGTTTACAGGTAAACTGGGGGGGAAAGCCAACAAGGAAGGTATCGTGGTGGGAGTCTGTTATAGACCACCCAGCCAGGATGGAGAGAGGCAGATAAAATATTCTATAAGCAGTCAGTAGAAGTCTTGCCATCAGTGGCCCTTGTTGTTGTGGCCAACTTAAACTTACCAGGTCTCCACTAGAAATATAACACAGCAGAGAGGAGGAAGTATAGAAGGTTCCTGGTGTGTGGACGATAACTTCCTGACACAGCTGTTGAGGGAGCCAACCAAGGGAAGTGCCCTGCTGGATTTGCTGTTTGGGAACAGAGAAGGACTGGTAGGCGATGTGATGGTCAGAGGCTGTCTTGGCCAAAGCAATCAGAAAACAATAGTAGCTTTGATTCTTGAAGAAGTAAGGAGGGGTGCCAGCAAAACTGCCACCTTGGACTTCCAGAGGGTAGACTTTCACCTCTTTAGGAGACTGGTTGTGAGTCTCCCTTGGCCAGCAGTACTGAAGGGCAAAGGAGTCCAGGAAAGCTGAACATACTTTAAGGAGGAAATCTTAAAGGTTCAGGAGCAGGCCACACCTATGTGCTGCAAGATGAGACAGCAGGGAAGCCCAGCCTGCCTGAACAGAGAGCTTTGGCTGGAACACATGAAAAAAAGTGAATCACTTTTGAAACAAAGGACAAGCAACTCTGAAGGACTACAAGGATGACAGGAGGCTATGAAGAGAGCAAATCAGAAGGACCAAAGCTGAACTAGAATGTAATCATATGACTTCTGCAAAAGACAACAAAATGTGTTTTTACAAATACACCAGCAACAAAAGAGCTAAAGCAGACTCTCTGTCCTTTGTTAGACACAGGGGGAAACGCAGTTACAACGAACAAGGAAAAGAGTGAGGTACTTAATGCCTTTTTTCCCTCAGCCCTTAAGAGCGAGACAAGTTGTCCTCACGGTACCCAGCCCCTTGAACTGGAAGACAGCGATGGTGAAGAGAATGAAGCCCCTGCAATCCAGGAGGAAATGGTTTGTGACCTGCTATGCCATGTAGACACTCACAAGTTGCTGTGGCTGGATGGGATCAATCTGAGATACTGAGTGAGTTGGCAGAAATGCTTACAGAGGCACTTTCCACCATTCACCAGCAATCCTGTCTAACCAAGGTGATCCCAGATCACCAGAGGTTAGCATATGACACCCATCTGTAAGAAGGCATAGATATATATAAGGAAGGAAGACACAGGTAATCAACAGGCTATAGGGCTGGGCCCAGAGAGTGATGGTGAATGGATTTAAATCCAGCTGGTGGCCAGTCACAAGTGATGTTCCCCAGGTCTCAGTGTTGGGGCCAGTCCTGTTTAATATCTTTATTGATGATCTGAATAGGAGAATTGAGAGCACCCTCAGTCAGTTTGCAGGTCACCAAGTTGCGCAGGAATGTTGATCTGCTGGAGTGTAAGAAAACACTACAGGGGGATCTAGACAGGCCAGATCGATGGGCTGAGGTCAGCTGTATGGGTTCAAAAGATGAAGTGCTGGGTCCTGCACTTGGGCAGCACCACCACCATGCAGTGCCACAGGCCTGGGGAAGTGTGTCTGGAAAGCTGCCCAGTGGAAAAGGTCCTGGTGGTGCTGGTCGACAGTCTGCTGAAGATGAGCCTGCAGTGTGTGCTCAGGTGCCTAAGAATGCCAAGGGCATCCTGGCCTGTATCAGAAATAGTGTGGCCAGCAGGATCAAGGCTGTGATCATCTCGCAGTACTTGGCACTGTTGAGGCTGCACTTCAAATCCTGAGGTTGAATATTAGGAAAAACTTCCCCAAGCATTGGAACAGGCTGTCCAGTAAATGTGTTCAAGTCACCCTCCCCAGTAGTGTTGAAAAAATGTGTGGCTCTTGGGGACATGTTTGGTGGTGAACATGGCAGTGCTAGGTTAATGGTTGGACTTGATTTTAGAGTCTTTTCCAACCTAAACAGTTCTGTGATTCTAAAATTTCACTTAAAAAATAATGGTTGTGAGGTGGGAGGTTGAAGATGGTGATTGTCCAACAAATGCTGAAGGAATGCAAAAAAACTCCAGCTCTTGCTACCTCAGTCATATTATCACTATACATCCACCCATACCCCCGCAAGCAGAAGGAGCAAGGCAACTTTACCGAGCATGCAAATAGTAGATCCATTTTGAGAAAAGCAGGTTTAAAAATGCCAATATGGATTTCACTTCAATGGTATGAATGTGTGTAATAGTTCTTGGGCTTCTAATTCCACACTGACAATTGGAGTTATTTCTTTTTCTTCAGAAAAGTGACTTTAGTTTTGGGAGACTGAGGGGCTGGCACACACCTCTATTCAAATTTAGTATAATGTTGCCACCTACAAGGCAAACATTCCTTTGCAGTTTCGCCAATATAACTAAGTTGTACATTAAAAGAAACACCCAGCTGGGTGCTTTATTTAAGCTTTGTTAGTTTAGTCTGTGGTCAACCCTCATCAGATAATTCCCATTTTCCATAATGTGCGCAATTGCATCAATTGAGGTGGTTTTGCGGTATCAGTTGCTATCCAATAGGAGCTATGTTAAGACTATCATGTCACAGAAATGCAGCTGAACTAAATCTGTCATTCCAAGGTGAGAGAGCAGTACTTCAGCCACCAAATCATACATTTTCCTAGGCAATTTGCCATCTGTCTAACTGAATCAAAGCCAAATCTTCAACGGCAGAGAAAGCATGACAGTTTTCATGCTGTTTACCAGAAAAAGAACACCAGTAGCTGCCTGAGACAGTCTTATCGTGTCCTTGTTTATTCCCATTTTACATATGATGTGTTGGTTTCTCCTCCCATTATCTGTTCAGTTGCTTAAATGGCTGCTGTTTACACAGCTGTGACTGAGGGTTAGTCAAGCAGGCGTCATGAATGTTTGGAAAGCAAATGAGGCAAATGAGACCAGTCTATGTCTACAAGCTTATAATTTCTCTTTCACAGATTATTAACCATTTAGGTTGTTTTTGAAAGTGATTTCACTAGGTATGTTGAAAAAAATATTAGAGGAAATGGATACTTATTTTTTGTTAGAGAATGTAAGATATCTGTCTACCTAAGGCATGCTGATACAGAGACGTAATTTCATCATACTGTTGATAGCTATATGAGAAATTCTGCATAGTTGCTATGAGGTTGGAGCCTGAAGTATTTATTAGAAATAGACTTATGTACCTAAGACTAACCTTGATCCAACAATATGCTTCAGCATATATTTTATGCAAAAATACGCATTAGTAATTCAATGGATAGTCTGGATATTAACATATGCTTAAACTTCAGCATACGCTTAAATATTTGTCTGAATAGTATCCTGTTAACAACTTGATCTGAGAAAAACCCAAAACATATAGAACTGATGGATCTTAAATACTGCAACTGTGTACCAACACCTCTCCTCCACAAGTGGAATCAGAAAGGTGGTTGCAAAAGTGAAAAACAGTCATTACAAGTCCATGAGTTCTAAAAACTCAGCAAAATGGCTCTGGTGGCTCTAAGCAAACAGCTTGAGTAGCACATCAGCTGAAGTCACTTGGTCTGTTCAGCCTGGAGGAGATTGAGGGGGAGACCTCATTGTAGTTACAGCTTTCTCATGAGGTGAAGAGGAGGGGCAGGCACTGATCTCTTCTCTGTGGTGAGCAGCGACAGGACCCGAGATCATGGCATGAAGCTGTGTCAGGGGATGTTTAAGGCTGAATATTAGTAAAAGATTCTTCACCCAGAGGGTAGTTGGATACTGGAACAGGCTCTCCAGGGAAGTCTCAGCACCAAGTCTGCTTGAACAAGAGTTCAAGCAGCATTTGGATGATACTTCCAGGCACGTGGTGTGACTCTTGGGGATGGTCCTGTGCAGGGCTAAGGGTTGGACTCAATGCTCCTTATCGGTCCCTTCCAACTCAGCATATTCTGTGATTCTGGCTTTCAGAATCTGATTTTCAGAAATCCAGTAAAAATAGATTTGTATGGGACTGTCATCAGGATGAACTTGTTTAGATTTCTCCATTGACTCTACATGTGACAAACTGCAACATGTAATGCGTGTGCGCAGTGCATATGCATATCCAGGTGTTTTAGGAATCTTCTGGCCTGGGTTGTACCAGCTGTGTGGTATTACCAGTTAACATCTGGCAAGTCGAAGTCTCCCAAATGGACAAGGGCAATTGATTTGGAGGTGTCAATTTGTTCCTCTAAGAACAATTCACCAGTGTCATTGTCCTGTCTAGGTGGCCTATTGTAGGCTCCCATGATGATATCCACATTTTTTGTTTGCCCTTTAATCCTTACCCAGAACCTCTTAACTGTGCCACTGCCAACTGTAAGCTCCATGCATTCCAGACCCTTCATTACATACACCATCTCCCTGCCTTGCCTGAAAAGCCTGTAACCCCCCAACATGGCACTCCACTCACAGGGCTCATCCAACCAGCTCTTGCTTATGTCAATGTTGTCATATCTCTAGAGGGGACTGGGCCAAGGCTTCAAGCTCATTCCTCATGCTGTGCATGTTGGTATAGAAACATTTCAAGTGTGGATTGTTGTAGGCAAAACCTGATGGAGCAGATTGAGGGATCTCACCAGGACTCATCCTCAAGTTTTCTCATGCCACCCCAAATCATACCTATTATAATCCTCAAATATACACTATGTATTATTGCTTCTGGATTGAATGTAATGATACATATTAATAATATATTAGTCTATATTACTAGTTTAAATCCATATTGCAACATACAACAATTAAAATCACAGTTATATGGATTATTGCTCAAACAGCATTGAGCTTGATACTTGCTAGAAATTAATCACAAATGAATTTTTATAGCTTGTTAAAAGAATAAATGAGAAGACTTTAACCTAAACCATGCTTTTTTTTTTTCTGTTTTAGGTTTTTAGGTACAAAGATGTATATAACAACATATTTTCATCTCATACAGAATGAAGTTTTTTCCTCCTTTATATTTTCTTGTTTCTGAAGAATTTCCTACATTTTGTTAAAGGCAGGGTAGAGAGGAGACAATCAAATCTCGCATAATTACTTTTTTGTTCTTGTTTTTTGACTGGAACTTGACAATACGGGCTTGAATTCCTGATACCTATACTAGTAGGATTGTACAGCGAGCAACAGACAAATTTACAGCAAGTGAAAGCTAAATAAAAGGAAGTCTCGAGAGCCATAATGACAAGAAAAGTGTGAACACAGCACTCCACAAATCTAACAGCCTCTAACCACATGGAAGAAGTCCCAGACTAAAGTAGGATTTGAACAAACTTCACCTATTTGCACTTTGTAACAGACAGAAAAACACTTAATTATGCACAAAAATACAAAATAAGAAATAAGCAAATCATGTTGAACTATAGATATGTGCAACAGAACAAAGCAGATTAAATTCCTCCTTTCTGAAAATAGGCATGGTGCAAGCTAACACTGACAGACGACATCCATATGCACCACAGGAGCTCTCAAAGCATCACACCCAACTTGAGTATGTCAGTATTGCCAAAGCCAGAGGATGTGTGGCTCTTCTAGCCCTCTTTGCAGCAAGAATAATTTTTAAGAAGAACTAACAGTAGCCTTTTCTCCTTTTACTTTGGAAGAAAAAAGAATACTAAGATCTCTGTTTCTACTATGGACACTTTGCCTTATTCTAGTTCAAGAGCATAAGACAAAATACTTTCCACTAGGTCCTTCTGATCTCCCATATGAGATCTTTCTCCTAAATGACCTTATCAGAGAAGAGACAAAGGTAAAATGTGTTTTGTTAAAGCCTGATGAAGGCTGGAAAGGAAGGAAGACTAGTTTCTTTCCAAACTGATCACAGCAAAGCTATGTTCACTGCTGACAACAAAATTTGAACAAAAAATAAAATCACTCAGGCCTTAGACTTGATTCCGCATCACATTTCATTATTACAGTACAGAAAACAAGAGACTGTTTACTCTTAACTGCTGTAATGGTACATTATTATTGCCAAGTCGGTTGTTGTATAACATTTACAAGGTGTTTCTGCTATGCTTTCACTGCTAATGATTCACTGATATCATATTCCATCCTAGAAAAACCTCTTCTCATGCACATACTTCCAAGAAGACAAAGTTTTACAGTTTTCTGTTGTTGTTAAAGCAGCACCAGCACTTAAACCAACGCTGCCTTTCCAGTGGTTACATATGCAGAGGAAATCATGTCAAGCATGCAAAAATCCACTGGCATTTTACCTGGTGAGGTACGGAAGCGACACTGTCCAGTCATTGGATCATACTCCTGGTTTTCATCAGAGCACAGACACAGGAAAGAACCATCAACATTTTCACAGAGGGCTTCGCCACATACTCCACTCAACATTTCACATTCATTCACATCTGGGGAAAAAAATCCAAAACATAAATTCAGACTCGTGACTGACAGTTTGTTCTTTTATCTGCCGTATCTGTGTCAATATTGTCTGCCAGATTACCGATGTGATCTCTGGAGAAGCATTAAAAACTCACTAATACCTAAGTGGATTCATAAACAAGTAGCCAGTCCTTTGAAATAAAGGTCCCTGAAAGCACCAGTACAGTTTATAAACTATTAGTGCTGACTAGGTGCTGCTTGTAGACCAGAATGCACCTTTTTTTTACGCGTTTCTTTCCCATTTTTAAATACTTGCTTTTCTGTGTATCCTCTTCCTGGTTTTTAATATTCAGACTAATTTCATTTGTTTTCTTAACCATATTATCAACTTTCACTGAACTCAAAGAGCAAAATGACTAGGTTTTGGTGTGATTCAGGCTGCGCTATAAAAAGAGAATTCATTTTCCTCCTCAAAATCCCATTTTCCTTGTGAACAACCGCTGATCACTGAATTCCCCAAGCCCACTGCCACCATGGGCATTGCCTCACAGGCTGCTCTGGAACCCACAAGAGTTGTGCACAGGTCACCCAGGGACCTCTGCCAAACACAGCAAAATTCCTCACTTCACGTATTTTTAACTTGGATTCCATACACCTGCTAACTAGTTTACTCTGAAATGCTTGCTTGACTGATAGGACAGTTGTCTGTTTTTAAGCAAGGATTACCAAATACTGTTAGGATCACTTAACTTTCATCTCTTTTGCTAAAGCAGACATTTGAAAATCTACTTTGTCTACTAATGACAGAATCTGTAAATGATACTTACTGCATCACAATTCAGAAATGCCTATAATTGAGTGTGGTCTAATATATAATTTGTGAGGGAATGTTTAATCAATTTACCTCTTACCCATCAAAATCTACTCATATGAATAAAAGTTCATTTTTGCATATTTTATATAAATATGCATTTTAACTTAGAGTTTGCTCAACACATTAAAAATGTAATTAGATCTTTCTTTATCTTTTTACTGGATTCCTCTCAGAGGGAATGAATCATCTTTGGGGAATATTGCCTAGCCAGGAACTAGAGACTTACTTTTTCCTAAAATTGTTTTGGTAGATAACTGGTTTCAAAATTTATAAAAGTATTTTATATTATATAGTGTATTCAAGAAAAAATAAACAAATACATTATTTTATGGTTCAAAATTACTTCACTTGGAACTTGAAATTAAATTTAGTTTCATACCAGCTTTCCCTTCCCTTTTTTTTTTTCGTTTCTTTGCTTCATTGGTTTTCATGCATGAAAAGTCACTGTATGCCAAAATATACATTGGTACGTTGCAAGCTAAGTGCCAAATGGCATAAAGAATTTTGTAACAGAATTTAATATATTAGGAAATGCATACAAATACTCTGTAAACCTCTAACTTCTCGCTGGTATTCCATTTAGGACTCTGTTCCTGGTAAATGTGTTTCATCCTGACTCTGGCTCTAAGCAAGTGCTTAATGAATACCTTTCCTTGATCTGGTATTAATCTTATATTCGAAACTTGTGCTGCCTCGTATAGTTCTCAGGTCTGACCATTACTATTAACAACAGATCTGGAAACCTACTATTCACAAAAGAAATGTGCAGTATTTACACATGCACAAAAATATCACATCATTTCATGGTGATAGGTGTCTTTCCTGGAGCTGGAAGCCCACGTTAAGATCTGTCCAAATACGACGTGCCTAGGGAGGTGCCATCTAACTCAGCCTGGCTATACCATGTGCCAGATGCTATTTCCTGCACAGGGTAGTGCAGAGTCCTGGTTATTCGGCTAAGAGACTAAACAGATGTTGCACTTGAATAGACTGAAGTATTAAATTCAATCTATTATGATTTATATTTGTGACTGGTTCTGACATGCAGAAACAGGGAGGTTTCTTGGGGTTTTTAGAGGAGATAAAACGAATGGCTCAGCTTACTTGCTGTTGGCTTCCATTTGTCCTAATACCAGGTTCTCATTAAATAGATACACAGTTGAGTTTCCATCTGGCACAAAGTTCAGTGAGTAAAGCACAGCTCAACCATATTTTACTAGTAAGTGGTACAACTTTAACAAAAAGAGACAGAAAATAAAAATGTTCTTGTGAAATGAGTTTTGTTCAAATGCCGCTTTTTGTTCACTTGAATTTTGAAGCAATGACTACTTGCACCTAAGAACTCACCTGTACACCCTTGCCCGTCCTGTGTGTCCTGATACCCTTGGTAACAGAGGCAACGGTAGGAGCCGTCCATATTTTCACAGAACCCATGACTGCCACATACTGTGCCGTTTGCACATTCATCCACATCTGCAAGGAAGAATTTTAAAATCAGGCAGGCTGTGTGACAAAGGCAGACGTTCTTGAAGGGTGCAGAAAACTAAGATGGGCCTTTTTTGCAAACAGATGCAGCAATGTCCCTTTACGCATTGTGAAGGAACGCACAAAGGACAAGATACAAAAACTAATATAAGCACACATACAATTTAAACAATTGTTTCAGTATTAACTTTGCAACTTTGGTTAACTGCCTCCACCCAAGTGTTTCACCAAACCTGCCAACCACAGCACGATACATACCACAGAATAAGCCATAGTTTAAATAATCTCCCTGACTGACTTAAAGATTCTATCAGGGTATCATTATGCAGTCAACAGCACGAGTGAAACTGAACCCACTGCGCCTACAAAACAAGTTCAAGGGTATGGCTGTATCCCCTGTACAGAAGTGCTGCACAGATCTCATTCTGGCTCTCAGTACAGAAGATAATTCCATGGTGTAAGTGGTAAATATCTGTGGACTGAGCCTACTGTCTTTAGTCCTGTAAATTTACACGTACAAATAATCTTACTCAGGTAGGCAGAGTAATTCCGATGTCTGCACGCTTTCTCTATTGGCCCTTTAATTTCTAGTTCCTGTTTGTGGTTTGCCAGCCTTGCAAGTAAGACTCACTTGCATGAGTAGATCTGTTCTTTGACTCAGCTGCCCATCAAACTATAATGAAGCAGAGCTGCTTGTGGTATATCATGGTTTATTTTTGTAAGCATATTACAACTGCAAGGAATGTGTTATTTTTATCTCCACTTAAAGAAAGACCTAAACCCATAGCCCTGACCATCTGTGGTCAATAAAGATGTCATGGTGTGCTTTTTAGGAGGAAGAACCTGCCAAAATACTAGGATTAGTACCTTCTTCCTTCTAAAGTCCACAGCAGTCTGAAGCAGAGAAATTATTGCCATATTTCTTTCCTAAAAAACATTATGATGTTAAGTAAGTTTGCTGTCCCCTTGTCTTCTGCACAGTGCCTCAAGGGGAATAAATTGATTTGCTTTTGATTTATCTGAGTACTTGCAACTATTGTTAATTCTGCACATTACAGTAGCCCTTCATATGATGGAGTCTGCCATCATTCTACCTGCAGTGAAAGCCTCAGGCACTCCCTGAACTAAACAGCTTGTTGGACTGAACCCTGCATTGCCACAGAGAGAGGACTTCTTTGAACAGATGAGCAGCACTGCTGCTTGGTGTCTTTCTCTTAGGAGAGTGTGGGGCTCAAACATAGTCCTGTCTAGCTCTTCCCACCTGTGTCAAAGGAAGACCTAGAGAAGTCAGCAAAGATGCACCTCATTCTTCCTCTGACAGTGCTCACCAAGCAAGGACATTTTCACTGTCATTCAGCTGAAAGGGAACTCTTGGTCTTTGAACCAAGTGGTCACAGGCCTCCAAGCAATCTGAGCAGCATGTCATTACCATCTACACCTGTTACCTGGTGTGTTGCCCTCCTGCTCCCCAAGCACTCAAATTCATCCATACATGCTTCCACATGCCACAGGGAGATGCATTTCTGGGATCCCGAAAACCAGCTTCTCCTATGGGCTGTGGCAGGGTTTGAGCAGGTTTAGAATTGCATACAGACTTTTAAGGCCAGAAGAGATGATCAATAACCTCTTAAATAAATTAAAAATCTGTCTCTGGCAATTTCTGTACCAATGGAGTAAATTGTGAATTTTTAGCATTTTTCTCAGAAAGGCATCTAATTTCACTTTAGGATGTTTAAGTGACAGGAAACTCACTTCTACTGAACTGATCCACTGGTTAACAACCTTCAGCTAAAATTCAAAATTCATACAAAAAACATATGTACCACATACACCATAGTCTAGGAGAAATTTATAATTGATGATTAAAAGAAAAGTACTTTCAGATGGAACGGGTGGAAAAAATTATTTGATTTGTAAGTTTTGTCAATAAAGATTTTAATAGCTTTTATATCTTGATTTATGAAACAAAGGAAAAAATTAAAGGAATTTATGTTTTAAAGGGTTATTTGTATTTGGCAAAGAACACAACAGACAGTATGCTTATTCTCAAAGAATTGAATATGAAATTTTGTGTGGTTTCTATTGAACTCACTGAAATCTACTGGAAACTATCCCTAGTAGAATTAATTCAACAACTAGGATATGCAACATATCTGTAATAAAGACACTGTGAAATGTGAGAGGTCAAGCACTACCTTTAACACCTTTTCCTTTTGAAGTCACTATAATGACAGAATTATAAAAAGATGAATATGGAGTTACTGGGAAAAAGAAAAAAATTCTTTGTGTTTTTCTGGTCCCTTCTTCCTGCTATGCTCTGTACCTGCATAACCTCTCTGATTTTAATATTTAGTCTCATGTGATCATCAGCTTCACACATCTAGTGAAAAAGTCTGAATACTCTATCTCATATTCAAAAAACTATGTTAAGAAAAGTTAAGAAAGGGAATTCAAAATGAGTAAACAATAGTGTATTGACAGCCAGGAATTTAAGACAACAGACAATAACTCAGTGTTTGTATTTTCCGGGGCCAACTAGAGTTGAATTAAAAACGTTCCTGAGCCACAGAAAAATTACTGTTAAAAATGTAAGCACAAGAAACTGCAACTGAAGATTTTAGAATTACCTAAATTATGGAATTTATCCTCCTTAAAAAAGCTAAATGTTAAAGGAAACAGGGTAGTGGATCATGCAGCTGGTTCTTCAAAGGTAAAACAAGGTCATTGACTAAAAAGCTGCAGAAACAAAACTTGTGATTGTAACAAGTGTCCTGATTCAGTATATAATACTGCCACAGAAGACACCTTTGTTTTTAAAAAGTACAGTCTGAACATCTTTCAATGTATGGGATATTACAGAGAAGGTTCAAGCACCAAATATTCTTCCCTGTCTAGACAGTTCACTCAAAGGACTCCTTTTTACAGCCGGAAAGGACTTTTGTTTCTTTAATCACCCCATAAAGAGTGAGGCTTGTAAGCAGCAATTCTCTTGCTAAACAAAGACAAATTAAGTGAAAAAAACTAAATATGAAACTAATATATCCCATGTCTATACAGCAAGTAAAGCAGTTCTCTGTAATTACAATCTGGTTTAGAATCCATGAGTCAGTGCTGCTTGCTTTAATCAAAACTCCTTTGATCGAACATCATCAGGATCTGAGGAAAGGCAAAACACGTGTGCACTGAAGCACACTCCTATTCAGCTCAACATTGTGTTCCTGTTTACTGCCAACCTGAACAAGATGAAGGCATCCTCAACCTCAAGCATGATACTTAAATCTCACAGAAATCTACCTACATGGCAAAGTGTTTGGAAAAGGAACTGCTTCCTACAACAGCTCTGTACAGTTATTAGGGAAGCAGAGCTCTGATTCTAAGAATTCCACGGCTGCCTCTAACACCCATACATAAAAAGGAAGGAGGGGTTGGAGAGCTCTGGTGGGATGTGTAAGTTTCTTGGGACTTCCTGTTGAAGCAGGCAGTGAAGCTTGGGGCTTGTAGCAGAAAGAGAGAAAAGTGCGGGAGCCACTGAGAGACATATGGGATTGGACATGGAGACAGAAGAGACGCTTGAGGCAGGGTATTGACTTAAGCATCAGGGAACACCTAACCCGAGGTTTTGCCAACACAGTTGACTAGCAGCCAAGTGGGTAAAACGCCATCTTTCCACAAACCCCAGAGAGTTCAACAAGGAACTAGGGAGCGCTCCGAGAGCCTCCAGTTCAGAGATCCCTGGTGCAGTCAAACTGCTGAGTCGGGGGCCAGGTGGCAGTGGAATGTCACTGCTACAACAAAAGTTTGTCTACACCTTGGAAGAAGACACAGTCTCCACAGCTGTTCAGTTTACTTTGGCCAATGGCCATAAAAACTCCATACCAGAACTGAACCACATGAGGTTCTGAAACGTTTTGTGCTGTTGTAGTTTCTAACTTTAAGAAAAACAAAACAAACAAGTCAAACTCATAAAAATAAGAAAGAAAAAAAAGTCTGGTGATATGGAAAATCTGCTCCCCAGGTACAGGGAGGTATGTGAATCCAGGAAAATTTCCTCAGGTTCTTTCTCTGATAGTATAAACAGTTATTCTCACTCACTTAACTACAAGTAAATTCACAAAGGCACCTAGTGTAAAGAACAGTAGCTCCTGTGGTTGGAAGCCACATCCTTTCTCAGTACCTGGAATGTCACACATCCCTTTTGTTTTGTCTTGCCTTTTCACGTGAAGCTGACACCACTACAAATATTAACACTGCTACCATCAGTGCTCCCTTAAAATAAGTTTCTTCAAAACTCCAGAGTTTATTAAAATGACAGAATGGAGAAACTAATTGTGGTGGAAAAGGAGTGCTGCTGCTTCAGAGACTAGAAGTACCCTCGCTTTGCCAAGTTATTAAGATACTTTTCCAAGTGCTGAATATAAAGTCTGATCTGTATTCCATGCACAATACCAATTACTTGTGAACCATGCTCAGCTGGTTTTGTACTTGTTTTATTTCTCATTAAAAAGTTCCAAAACTACTCACAATCCTGGAAACAAGATCTTGTGATTTCATCTTTTTCTATTTAGTAAAAGTTTGGCTTTTTTGTTCCAATGGAGATTAACTTTGTCCTACCCCATCATATGTGATAGCAACCCTTCCCTGGAAACTGTGTTACTTCATTAACTGTCAGAGGTTCAGAGGGACTGTTGTTTCTGGTACATCTCCTAAAATTAGATGCCAATGACTTTGGGAATTTTTCTTTTTTTTGGAAGTTTTTTTTTCCAAGTCTGTGAGAGTTTGATTTCACAAGTTTTCTTCTAATTTTGTTTTGAAATAAGTGTTTAGCTGCTACTAGAGCAGGCTGCATTCTTCTCTGAACACTTCTTTTTTTTTTGCTGTACTCAACAGTGAGACAAAACACCTGCACCAGATTTTTTGCAGAGAAATTGAAGATACCCAACCATATCCTTCCTAAACACCAGGTGAAATGTATACATGTTGCCAAAGGAGTCCATGAACATGCTTTGGAATTACCCCTGTTACTTGAAATCACAAAATACTGCCTTGTCCATCCATCACTGGAGTAACTCAGATTTGCTCTCTCCAGCTTACTTGACTAGGCTTTTGTCTTGGCAGTAAGAAAATGTTTCTTTCAACTTATGTCATGATTACAAAATAAAACAAATGTTCAGAGAGAAAAAAAAGCACTAAAAATACTGCAGGATTTTTAAAAGTTATCAATAATAATTAAAGCACAAATATTGTGCTTGATGTCATGCTATATCTAAATATACAGCACTTATTCCCTTACCTCAGCAAAACAGTGTTCTTGCCAGCAACGTATCTCATTTCACTAGAGATCACATTACTAAGTATATGGCAAGTTACGTGCCAGCTCAAATAATAACACTGTAAGTATAAGTAGGGGGAGTAAATGCAACAGTCAAAGACAAGTTTCGATTCACCTTGTCCACTGAAGGACAAACATTTTCACCACCCCTAAGTGAACTGTGAGAAGAGCTGGCCCATGAATACCAATCACATATGGATTTACCAGCCTATAATTTGGGAAAAAGAACAGTTGCTTGAGATCCACTACCCATAGGTTCTAACACCAAGCTATATCATCGGTTTAGTGCTTCTCCTCTGCATTCATCCCACCAAAATACTACCATATAACTTTTTCCCCTTCTGAACTTTTTCCATAAGGTCTCTTGTCCTGAACAGTTGTCTCATCCATAAGAGCAGCCATTCATCATCCAGTTAGGGGAGTGTTTGCTTTCTGTCATCATCACTGACTACAAACAGCCTCATACCTTTTTGGTATGTCATTAAGAACAATTCTCCTACTTTAAATTCTCTGCAGGAGTACAGCATCACTAGCAATTGTGTGCATTCCATTAGGAACAGGATATATTGTCATGGTATAACCACAAATAGCCCCAAGTTACCCTAAATTCCTGGTTGATGGTTCTCACCAGTGCTATTATTGAAGCAGCTTTTACAAACTTATATGAAAGATACTTGTACCAGCATACCTGCATACACTTACAAAGAGTAAGCTGACTTCAGCACTGTAAAGATCTAATTACTGCTATTTCCCCCACTTTTGCCACTTCAAACACCTGAAGTTCTATCACACATAGCATTTCACTACAAGTTCTCACTGCAGTTACTTCTATTGTTTGGATGCTTAATTTGCATATTTAAAAAACCAAAAAGTCTGGACAAGGAAGTTTCTATTGTCTCCCATGCAGCAAGAAGAACATTCAGGCAGCTCAGGCTTGCTGATCATGCACTTAAGCTTCAAATTAAATAATCCTAAATATTCATGGTAGGAAGATCTTACCCACTGAAATTTATCAGAAGTCTGAGTTCCAAGCACACTTTACAAGCATTTTACATATATTTATTCCTTCCACCTCTACAATGAGATAAAATAATTTCCCATCTATGAATATTATTACAGGTATTCACTGGCTTCATACATCTCAACATAAGAATGTTATTCCCTCCTTTGCATCATAAGGTTAGTATTCCTTCTTTTTACCAATTTGCTCAAAAAAATGCAATCCAATGTTAAGATAGCAAAATTATTAAAAATCTAGAAGTGTAAAACATAGCTTGTAACAAAAATTAACTCCATTATGTTGCCTATTTTCTAAATTTCCCTTTATACTTCTTATGATTCAAATGGCAACACAGCATACCATGCATTTACAAGAAAAAGAAGAAAGGACCCTTAAGTGGCAGATTTTGAAGTTGGTAGTGGCTGACTGACTACTCTTCTCACCCAACCAACAACAGCAGATCAATGAGAATGGATTATGATAACTTGTCTCACCTTCACATGTTCGGCCATCTGCAGACACAGAGAAGCCCCGCTCACATATGCACTGGTAAGAACCATCCGTGTTTAGGCACTCCCCATGTGGTGAACAGAGGTCAGATCTCTCACATTCATTTATATCTGAAAGCACAGAGACATTAATAGCTTTGCAGATCATCACATAATAATGATCACATAATATTAAGCCTAATGTCAATCTCTCTTAAACGCAGCTTTTACTTCCAGGGGCTATGTAAATAGCTATGTGAACAGGGCTCGTTTTATAGAGTAACCAAATCTTCTGGGATCGTTCTTAGACTCTGTATAGACATCATTATGTTCTGCTGCATCATATTCTTTCTACATCACTCTCTGTTACAAGTATGAGCAGAGAGAAGAGCGCGATTTGTGAGCTATCAGCATAGGCTCCATCCTAGCCAACATTTCTTCTGTGTTAGATGAATTCTCAGACAGTTCCATCTCGCTGCTTTTTGATTGCTGCACACTGGTCAATTGAGCATCCGGTGCCATGTGTTAGTAGCAGGTTTGGAGTTGCATCTTTCCCAGCAGGCTGATTTTTCTATAATTTAAAGCCAAATGCTCTTTTTTGCTGGTGGGGAATGGGAATGGTCCCAAAAGGTTCCTACATAAGAGTTTGTCATCATTGTCTGTTTTGTTGGGTTCTCTTTTAAACTTAGAAATCATTTTTCAAACACTGCCTTCCAAACTCGTGAATCTGAAAAACAAGTATTTATTTTTTGATTGATGTCTTATCTTAGTAAGAAAATCTGCCCTCAGAACTTAAGGACTGCATTCTTTCATTAAGGAACTATCAATTTCATATCAATTACCATGCACACTGTAATTGCACTTTTGTATTTTGCTTTACAAAAAGATCAGCAACGACAAGGGCAGTATGGTAGTGTTCTTAGGACCCACACTGTTCTCAAGACTTAGCTGTCAGTTTCTTAAAACTGCCAGAAAAATACTGGAAGCTGAACCAGCTGATTACACAAGGTGGAATGATGTATTAAAAGACAGGAAAACAAAATTAGCATGGTTAGGGAAATAGAGTATAACATGTCTGAAAGAGCAAACTGCAGTTTCTCATGTTTTGGACTCCTTTCAACTTTGCTCCTTACCAAAATGCATGTTCCTAATTTCTAGTCTAGCCCAGATCTAACTTGCAGACACTGCATTCTCTGATAAATATGCCAGTTTAATTCAATAGCTCTCTGTCTGTACTGTCTGTTCCTTAGTTGGCTCATAAGTTCTTTCAGTTTTATTATATTTATTCATTCAAAATATGAAGCCTATATCCTACTACTTTAGATGGCAGCGTGAAGGAAATAGAGGGATATCAAAGCTGGCATTGATTTTAGCTTGTGATCAGTTCTCTTTTATCTGCTAAAATAAGGTCTAATACAACTCTTCTGTAGGCTGAATGCAACATTTTTGGAATTAGAAAGCAGACACATAATACTCAGAATTTTTACAGGGAATTTACTGTTGGTTGCAAAAGATCTTCAGCATAGATCAGCCAGAATAGAATCTCTCAGCTCAAGTCTAAACTGTGCATAGGAGAGCAGAGAAGCAAACTCCAGTGTCTTGGTCCTCCAGTCATTCAGTGCACAAACACACCCTCTCACTCTCCAGCTCTGATATGATGGTTCCTGTCTCATAAAAAGGGATGGTAAAAGGGAGTCATGAGGCATACCTGGGTGTTGTGCCAACATGAAGTTGGCATCATTCAGAACTAAAATCTGGGAAGTATTTTTCTGGGTTTAGCAATGCTGACTCAGTCTCAGATAACACATTCTCTTCCTCCCCACCCGTCCTCCACAAAGCACTGCAAGGGTTTTAGAAGTGAGAGACGTTTATCGAACATGACTTGATGCTAACTATACTGCTCTTGCATCACTGATTCACAACACACAGAAGGTTCTGTCAAAATAAATATTTCCACGATCTGGGAAAATAGCAGCACTCTGTTAGTTCTAATACAGAATCTCTTTCAAGTTATAAAGGCTGAGATTTCAGCCTCCTGAAATAATTTCTCAGCATATATTTACAGAGAGTAATACAAAATGAGAAGACTAAGAAAGTACTACAAGTGACAAATGAGTTTGTCTTCCTTAGCATGATCAGTGGCTACCACAAGTTTCACGTAGAAACTTGTATATTTATAATAATGATCCAGATATTTTTTTACAGCTATTTCATACCTTGACATCCCCTATTGGCTATCTGCTGGAATCCATCTGGACAAGTGCATTTGTAAGACCCATCAGTATTTATGCAGTTTCCTCTGAGGCAAATATTGCTGTCTTGAAGGCATTCATCAACATCTGAAATGAAAATGCAGCTGAGTTATTAGATGATGTAAAACCTGATGAAACTTAATATTGATACTTTGAGACTAACATAGCAACTGTGTGCGTGTGGAAATCAAGTTTACTACACTTTAGGGTGTCCTTTTAATTTTCCTTTCTTCATATCAAACTTCTCATATTTCTAGACAGCTTTGAAATGTGAGTTTTATGTGACTTATTCCTAGCAAATATGACTCACATGTGCCATGTGCATCTCTCACAAAAGCATATTGTAATAGTAATGCACTTAAAAAGAAATCCAAGCAGCTGTACGTTTAGAAGACAGACACAAAAACCACCTAGTAATGCAAATTTGCAATATGCATCTTTGGACATGTTTAAACCACTACAAAGAGATCCCTGAGTCAGAAGTGACCTGACTCAGACATCCCCCTGAGTACGGGCGAGCCCAAGCATAGCTGGTGTGTCACACCAGACAGGACATGCCTGCAGAGACTACTCCCAAAACAGCCATGTAGGCAGGAGAACTGTGGGACAGGGACCACACTGTGCATACAGATATGCTAATGGGTGCTTCTTCATGTGGTTCACACAACACAATATAGCCATTTCACAGGCGTAGCAGCTTGGTCATGAGCCTGAATAGCTGCTTTTGTGCAGTGCTGCACCATAAATCCAGCTGCAGAGTCTGGGCATGCAGGGTCTAGTTCCCAGCTGCCTATACACCACATTCCCATCATGAAGCCTCAGGCCTGTAGGCTCTGCCCTAGAGTCTTGGGGACAAGCGTGCCAGCTGACACATAGCAGGGAAAGATTCAGGATACAAACTAGACACAAGGTAATCGCATATTTCAAGAAAGGGACACTGGCATTGTCTCCACCTAAAGTCTTCTCCTCCCGTTGTCTTTCAAAGGGCTTAAAGGCAGCCCAGTGGAGGAAACAGAGCACAGCTACTATGGGTACAGGAGTAACTCAGCAAGTGCCTACATTCCAGTGATATTACACGGTTTTGGTTTCACTACAGCTAAAGATCATAAGCTATTTGGTGACTGTACCTCTAAGTTTTAAAAGCAAACAGAAAGTGAGAGTCAAATAAGAAAAAGCGTCTTACAAACAACTTTTCTCTGCCTCCACAGTGCCCTACCTAATAATTTGCCAAGTCTATTGCTTTGATAATGTAGTTAGTTTCCTTTGAAAAACAGTAGGCAAAGTTTTTTCTCAGTGCCTTTGGTTATTCTAATTTCTTAACCATGAATTTTAACTGATTAGAATTGTAAGTTTTTCCTGTGCTGCAGGAATGAATAACAATTGTAATTAAAAAGAGGACATGACCTCATTTCCACATATATCTTTGGAAAGCCCACACTGTATCCCTCTCCTTGGGATTTAACCTATTTGGTAAAAGTAAGAAATAGGGATAGCTTTCTTAAATAAATGAATATTATTGAAGATAAAATTGCACTTAACATTGACAAAGTTATGACCTTTAGATAACCACATGTTTTATAATAATCTTCAATTGAGAAATAAATTGTGGCTTATTTAAAAAGTAATTCATTTCAACTAGGAGCACAAGAAAAATTAATGACTCCCTTGTGCTAAGTTAATGTCAAGTCTCAAAACAAGAAGGTGCCTTCTGCCAAATTCAGTCAAGATGCATTATTTTCCATATAGGATGCAAACCTTCCTTTCTCTGATGCAACTCCTCATAGATCCTATGGTTGCTGCATGAGAATCTCCAGAAAAATGAGGGTACCTCATGCCTGAGATATTCAGTGCTTTTTACTACCCTTTACACAAGTGTGTCTTGAGTGTTTTGGCTAGAAAAATCTCTGAAAGCTTTTAAGGGGAACCCTGAAGCCTCTTGTGCTTGAGACGGACTTTCTTCCAGTAACACGAATTCTTTGAGATGTACAGTGCGTATGTAAACCCTGCTGGTCCATAATCCTATTTCCTGTCACTTGAGACAAGGCTTCACAGGTGCACTCACACTTCATGTTCCCTCTTATTCAGAGCAACACTGAGCAGGTAAGTCTCAAGGTCACTTCATCTCAAGAATAAGATGCTGAATGAGAGACTAAGGCAGAAAGAAAATAAACATGCATGTGCGTGTGAATCTTGCAGACCTCTGGCTACTAAGAAGTAACCTCTTTTTCTATCTTCAAGTGGAAGGTTGTGCATACTGCCCACCTGTGGAAGTCATGTATTTCCACGTTACCAGTTTCCAGGCAGGTAAGAGCAAGTTTCTAGAGGTACTGCAGAAGGAAACAGTTCTTCAGCCTTGGATAACAGGGTATACAGGCATTTTCAATAGGAATGGACAGATGAATTATTGTTTTCAAACAGAACTGAAGGCTTGAAGGCCTCAGTCCAGCTTTGTTATTTTCTGAAGAGTTCAGCGTAAGGATACACACAAAGTGCATATACTGCATGAACACTTGCATAAACTAATATATAAAACAGTTGTTTGCAAACAACTCTTATTCCTAAACAAGTAAAATACTGTGCAAAGGCTTCCAGACAAAAACTTGAGCCAGACAGTTTCAAAAAGCACAGCTGAAAATGAGCACAGAATAATTCTGCCAAATTCTGCAATACTCCTAGAAGTTTGCACGAGTTATAATGATCAGACCAGCAGACTGCTTCGCAAGCCACTACAGCTTTAAGAAAACTTCTGAACTAGAAGAAATCCTAAACCAAACATTTCTTTTATGTGTTTTGCCAGTCATATTGGCTTGGTAGCATCATAAAGTTTTGGGTATCCTCCGATGTGGCAGATGTCCTGACTCTTCAAGAAACTGGACAGACTTTGAACCACTGCGCTCCTTCCAGACAACTAGGCTGTGCTATACGCACAGTTTTTGTCATCTCTTTCCTGCTTTCTCTGTGAAGTGTTAGAAAACATTCAGGTAAAACAGGCTAATCCAAAAATCAGAGGTCACTTTGTGGAGAAACACTGGATGTCTTCTCTTTATGGAAGCTCTGCCCCGTAGGCCACATGAATATCTGGCTGAACCAACAGTCATGAGAAAAGCCCTTTTTGTGAAGATGGGAACATGGCTGTGAGGCTGAGCACTTCCACTGATATAAAAATAATGTGAGATTTAAAACTGTAGTCTACTGAATTCCCCAAATGTGCACTGAGTACTTCAAGGAGCCTTCAAAAACAATTACAGCACAAGGTGAAAAAACCAAGAAAGGTGAATGTATAGGAGCTAAAGCAGTAGCACCAAGCATTCTTACTGACAGAACATGCACAGTCTGTTTAAACTTAGTTTCCAAGGTGCAAAAAGCAGTCCTCAATATCCTGTGCTTCAGAAAATTTTGAAGGGCTATAACCAAAGTACATAAGAATTTCTTCCACTTCAAGAGTTTAATAGATTTGGTGCAGGACTTGTAAAATTTATGAACTTTTCAGCGAACAAGCTGTCTCTACAGAAATTAACTCCTCTGTCAGTGAGTGGAGAAACTTTAGATTTGGTTGCAGACTTGCAAATGAGACAAAGATTCTGGGGTGAGGGAGCAGTTTTAACCTTTTCCTTTGTTTTATCCAGTCCCTCTTCTTTTGCCTTGAAAGAGTCTGAAATTATTTTGTCTTCAGAAGTGCGTTTGAACAGGATCAAGAAAAAGTCAAAAAAAGCGCAGGACCTGCCTCGACAGGCCAGGTGAGGGAGAGCTGCAACAGTTACCATGGCCTCTTGGGCTATATGAAATGCACCAAAGCAGCCTGAAGAGAAGTTTGGAATCTCATCTCCTGAAGCCCACACAG
Source organism: Campylorhamphus procurvoides (assembly GCA_013396655.1). NCBI lineage: Eukaryota > Metazoa > Chordata > Aves > Passeriformes > Dendrocolaptidae > Campylorhamphus > Campylorhamphus procurvoides. The sequence continues at coordinate 1,056,444 of WBMV01004761.1, forward strand.
AGCAGGTTAGATGAGTAGTTGTTAGGAATGATACCATATTGCCTGCTCCACCTTTGGGAGGCAGGAAGGACCCATGATCCCTTCCACCACATTTTTCTTTGATTCTTGACACAGTATCTCTGCATCTGCTGCAATTCATGAAGATCTTGAAGCCAAATGAGAGCAAAATTCTTTGACACAAGTTTCTAGCGCCTTGCATTATCAGTCCACATTTCTTGAAGATGATGCAAGTGATACTGGTACCAGGGATTCTGAGAAGGTTAAATTCTTCCATGAACATATTCTCCAAATAGGTCAGTACCAAAGAGTATCAGTGTGCTGTGGAGATTTTACGAGCTATTCTCATTCCTTGTGCTGAGAACTTCAAGAGTTCTCATTTATTAAATGTGGACAATCCAATATAATCACTGATGATAAATTCTGTTATAGTTTTGTCTTGAGAAGACAGCATTTGGCTGGCTCAGGCGAAACTGCTCTTTTGCCTGGATCACTTGAAGAGGAAGATTCCTGACCTGCTGCTGTGAGGGAGAAGGTGAGAACTGCCTTCCAAGTGCTGCAAAGAAGGATAACTTAGGAGCAGAACACTTTGGTAGAATGGCAGTAAGAAGCTGTATCTTCCATGGTATCAGCAGTTACAGAAAGATTTTATGTGCTAATACCACGTGTACAGTGAGACCTTAACTGAGAGCTATTTCCTGCTGCTAGTGTGAGATAAGAAACAACTGAGGTACAATCTTTTCTGAAGCTCACTAGTAAGAAATCTTACATGCTCAAGGTGAGCAGCAGAGGTACTGTATCAAGTTGTATATCCAATGACAGAGAAGAGGGAGTAGTTTTGAAAGGTTTCATTAGAAAAAAATCCAATCCAATTACTGGACAATTGAATTGTTCTACTTGAGAGACAACAGAAAGTTTCTTTCTGTAACACTTCTCCCTACATTTACTGTACACCTTTCATCTCTTTCTCTTGTTTTCACAAGCTCAGTATGTCAGTCACAGTGCAAGCTGTGCCCTTCAGTAGATCCCCTGGAGCTCATCTTATACTACATACTTTCTCCTGCCAGTGCACATGTGATGGTGGTGGCTGGCCGCAGGTTCCCAAAGCCAGCTGGAGAAGAAGTTTTAACTTAGCAGGCTCCCATGACAATAGTGTCTGCTGGCAGAAGTTTTTATAATACAGAACCTCTGTGTCAGAACTTAAACAACAAGGTTTGGAAAGGCTTAATTGTTTTTGGTAATATTGTCAACTGCTCTTCCAATATTACTGTTGGAAACATGTACTGATTTCTTTTATAAGGAAAGATGACAGGGGCTATTTCTAAGAATCCATTAAACATGTGGCTGTGTACTGAATGGTTGACATTATAGGGAAAGAGAGAGAGGCAACAATATTTCTGCTCCATTCTCAAAATAGTTCATGCCTATAGCTGAAATACTCAAGATCTTATTGAAAAAAATTGAATCAGTAGCTTAAGTCTCTAAGCTTACCTTCACACTGATCTCCAGCAGGTGATAATGAGTAGCCTTGGCTACAAATACATCTGAAAGATCCTTCTGTGTTCCTGCAGCGTCCATTTGTACAGAGTGATCGCTGCTGGCACTCGTTAATATCTGCAGCAGAAGGGACAGTGAAAATGTAACACATCTGAAAACACCAATTACTAATCACATTGTGCAAAGACTAATTCTGAACATAAGAACAGTGTCAATATCCAGTACTGCTTCTCTTTTTCTAATTTATTAACAAATACAGACAGTTAATATAACGCAGAAAATTACATGAAATTGCAGACTGTGTGTTTTCACTGAGATGACTCTGTTCAGCCTTCTCTCCTGTAGTGTCAACTTATCCCTCAGTGCACAAACGGGTACACACAGACTCACAAACACACACACAGGCTGCCTGAGAGCTGCTTTTGTTTCTGTTATATCTGGCAAAGGTAACAAGTCAGCTGCTCCAGTGAGTCAGCAAAACCCACAAAATACTTTCCAGCAGGATCACCACCTTTCAGCAGGGTGTGGTTTTCAGATGCACACTGACAGGCTGTTCCCCTATTACCTTGTACAATAAGGTTCCTTAAAATACTTGCCTTGTAACAGTATTAATCATCTAAGTGTGGGGAAATGTCTCTTTGCTTCCCCAACACTGCTAATCCCTCTGTGCTTCACTTCTCATAAACTGGGGTCAGCCTAAGTTAACAGATGGATTTGAATATCAAACTTAAATTTTCCTATGGAAAATTCAAAGTATTGGAGGGGAGTGACACTGAATTCAGAGCATTGCACATGTCTTGTTGAGCTAGGAAACCTGTTTTCCCTTCATTATTTATAAATGTTCATTAAGAACTAGTAATTAAACTGGCATCATGGGTTCTTAATCACTTGCAGCATTTAGGCACAGCTGAGTGTCTTTCTGAAAATACACTTCAATTCAAACAGGAGAAAGTTACTCAATGAGGTTTTTCAGGTCTGTGTTATGGCTATGGAGTCTGACCTCTTGGGTAACCGTTCCTTATGACCACAGAAGTTTACAATTTAAGGATCACTGAAATCTGTGAGGCTGCACGAAGCATCTGGGCATGTGTATGGGTCCTTACCTCAGAAGGGTGCACTTTAAGAGAACAGTCTGCACATGCCAACTCAGCTTGGCAAGGGCTCTTTTCCATGAAAGGCTCAGAGGAAGCAATCAAATTTTGTCTACATATTTTCCCCAAGACCAGTCTGCTGTGTGTCCTGAGCAGCACATTTAGCTCACTCAAGACACTTAACTTACACTGATGTTTTGTTTCAAACTTCCCGACAAATTTACATGAACGATCATTTAGTTTTACTGTATTATTTTTAGCACTCAGATGTCTGAAAGTGTTTGGTGCTATACAGAGACACTCAGAGAAGGGTGAGGGAAAGGGAAAAGAACAAAAACCAACATCTGACAAGAAACATATAGGTAGGTTTCTGTGTGCTTCCACGGCCTGGAGACACTGTCCCAGATTTTCCCCATTAGGGAGAGGTTTCAAGTGCCCTCTCCTTAAGGAGAGGAATATTCATACCTCTTGTACACGCTGTTGGTTCTCTCTCAGACTACTTCCCTCTAGCTTCAGACCAAATTTTGTTCCATTGGAGCAGTGACAATGGGAATTGTAGACATCGAAGAAATGTGAAAACTGATACTTTGGAGGTACAAGTAGTCTTCTGAGAAATATAACAAATTCTCTCCCTCACAATGTACTACTGGAAATGCAGTGACACCAACACAAGCAGCAGCTCCGTGTTAACTGACACTGCTGAGTTCCAAAAGGGAGCAGGCTACTTTTTTTTTATTCCACTCACCCACATGGATGGGAAAAAAATATAGAAAGAAAAGCCATTAAGGCAGCAAAAACCACTGGCCCCAAAATGCCAGATATGCCAAGGATTTTGCAGGAATTTCAATTTAGCAATATAAATATTACTACATGTTCTCGATTGGCTTTATAACACATGTCAAAATCTACAACACGATCATGGAAGCCATAAAATGGAAATAGATATTCCTGTATTTTTTTATTTTAGCATCAATGTAGTACATTTGGTGTTTCTCCATTAAGAGGAAGATGCAAACAGAAAAAAGATGAAAAACATTATCTAAGTGCAACCTTGTGAATTTTAATCATATTATTTCCTACCTTCACACTGATCCTTTGATGCAGAGAGTTTGAAACCCTGGCCACAGATACATCTGAAAGATCCCTCCGTATTTTCACAACGTCCATTTGTACAGACATTGCCATACTGACATTCATTTATGTCTGTGAAGAGAAATAAAGTGAAAGCATAAAATTAACTTGGGTAGAACCATCTTTCAACTGAGCTTGTGAATTTATTCAAATTCTGCCATGAGCATGGTTATAATTCCTGAGGAATTTCAGTGGGATTTCTGCACTTCATGCAAGTGCCCTTGTAAGGCCACTCTACATATGCAACAAAGAACTCCACTGGATTATGACAAAAATCACTCTTCCTAGTCACAAACCCATCTTTTATTAGAAGGACTTGAAAGAAACTGTCTTCTATGAGCTATCCTGTAGACATTTATTTTCATCCTTCTCTGAAAGGAGTATTAACTAGATGGGCCACTTTCCTCAGCCAGTATGAAAATTGCTACGTTACTATCTAACAATAATTTTCAAGAATTCCTTCTGAATGCAATTTGTATAAATCAACAAAGTGGGAAGCAAACATATAAATAAATAAATATTTTGTTATAAATGCAGCCAGAATTAATTCCATATTCTAAAATAACAATTACTTCCTTTTTCCTAGTAGTAGTTTTCACTTTAAAAAAAATGTTTAATTTTTAAATTTTATTTATGTGTTTTGGGTGGGTAGTTAACAGCAAGCATGTGCCTCTGCTTGTGTGAAAAAGCCATATTTTTTCAGCTTCACTGATGCAGAAAAAGAACTACACTTTGTTTGCTTTTATGTGCCAGAAATCATATTACTCCCAATCTTTTACCACACAAAGCACACAAACTCCATCAACATAAAAGAGTAAAACTGCAGATCATTTGAGGCACTTGAGCTATTTAGGCAGCTGTAGCACAGGGAGAGCTAGAAAAACATTAGACATCTTTAAATCATCACCACAGCTCTTATTAGCTATTGTGAATATGTGCAGTAACTATTTTCCTCATGTATTTAACATTCATGGCTCCTGTAACAAGCTCCTGTACCATCTGACTTTGACAAAGGCTATCTTTCCCCAGACACAAACAAAATCACCATTATCATCCATATTTCAAATGACCTACAATTCTTGTTTCCTCACTTGAGCCTCTGACTCTGAAAATATGGTGCCTGTTGCCAAGAAGATGAGCGGCATCCTCCCAGAGATGACAGCACAGATCCAGAGGTGCTCTGCTACACCAGTTCAGTAGGTGTTACTACTTCCACCTCTCTCCAAGGCTAATTTCTCAGATCCCTACTGTTGCAAAATGTGCCTGCTCTACAAAATACAACCTTTGCTCTTAACATATACGATCAATGCCCTAATTGAAGAATCTGTTAAAACACAGAGAACCTAATCCAGCAGTCAGGCACACAGATTTTCAGCTGAACAACAGACCTGCTTCTTACACTCATTTTCTGCTTGAAAAAGAAATCTGCAATACTATTTCTGATTTTTTGGATGGGGCTCAAAGACAAAGAAACTTCCCCAGAAAGCCAGCAGATAAACAGGAACAGAACATACATTTTCCAAGATGAAATCCAGAGCTGTAACTGATACTACTGAAGCTCCCTACAGTAGGGCTAGAGGTATACGAATTAGCTCAGCTGACCTCTGTATTAGTTTTTATATCTTCTAATGAAGTCCTTAAAGCTGTACAAGCTGAACATGAATAATTAACCACAGAGCTCCAAAATCCACCACAACGATAAACACAAAGATGAAGCCATCTAGGAAGTTTTGTCAATGTATTTTTTCTCATTTGTTCTACCACACATAGAAGTGTGCTCTAGACATGTTATGAGATATGACTTTATTGGAATGTCCAAATGTAGAGAGAGAAAACTGGAATAAAAATAAATCAGTGATTAAAAGTAAGCTTAAAACCCAATTATTGCAAATAGTCCCTCTAAAACACAAATGCGTTGAAGGACCTGGGTCAGTGGCAATTTGAAGACAATGAGGAGGCAAGGTATGCAGGTGTCATTCAAATTTCTTCCAATATGCATTGGATGTTCCCACCTAAACTCCAACTAAATGTATTCTACCCAAGTTTGAAGGGAACCGATTGGCTTGCCTTAATGAAACAAAAGTGGCTATGTTTCTGGCTTTAAACCCTGGAAGATTACAATATAAATGGCATTAAAGAACTGTAGAATTGTTACACCAGGTTTTCTATGGCATGAAGTGCAGGCAGAAGAATGAAGCAAAAAACTACTGAAAACCGCATTGAGGAAAACCAGCAGAGATGATTGACCTAAATTAACAGGAGAAACGAATGAATTTATGGAACAATGGACTTAAATACACTTCATAGATAATGGGAAATATTTTACTTTCTAGTGTATTTAAAATGTACGATATTGCAGAGCTACAGATTTAAGACAAACTGTCTGCATTACGTTTTCTAAAATGTGTATAGCTCATTTCCAACATGATGTAAGTCTAGGATAAACAAAAAACGGACTGATCACATCACTAATGAAGTGAGAGAGAATGTCCAGGCTTAGATCATTTCATAAAACAAAGGAAAACAGGGAAACTACATGCAGTAATACAAGGAAAAAAGTTTCAGTAACTTGGAACCAAGACCTTTTTCTTACATAGTTCTGCTTGCAAATCTGAGCAAAGCAATAACTTCTTTTTTCTCATTTGGCTCCTACTAACCTAGTTAGCAAGAATGAAGTGATAATTATGCCATGGCATTTTCAACCAGGCTATTTTCATAAATAGATACAGAAATCAAGTTTGATACTGGGAAAGAAGGCAAAATTGAGTCAATATTTTGCAAAAAAAGAGTAAAGTAAGAGGGAACTGTTCTAACAGAGTACCTCTGTCACACTTTGCAAGGACAGCAGGAATCCAGGCAGGTGGGAAGAAACTAAACAAAGATGAATGTGGAGTAATTTGTGCTAAGTGAAGCCCATTAGTTTGTTGTCAACATTTCATACCTTGCTACAACTCCCTTAAAATCCATGAAATTACCTGAGAAATACATTCCTCCACAGTAAGTCAAGTGACAAGACCAAGTTTGTGGCTATTACATGGCAGATCTGTTCAGACAGCATGCCCTTTTTAGAAAACACAGTGGTTGAAAAAGGTGTAATCTGTGCAGCAAAGCAGGTGGTGAGGCTCTGGCAGCCACACCACACATTTTACAGATGCTTCACTGCAATCTGGCTCCAGCACATTTGCAGGTGGAGCACAGCAGGTGCCCATCCTCCAGAGATATTTCAACCAAACAATGCTCTTAGACTGCTTTGTGAACTGAACCGAATTACTGCAACTGGGAGCCATTAGGAAATAAACTATGGAAGTACACTCACAATATGACCTACAAGAATAATGCAAACAGCCCCTCTATGTACATCACTGTACATCTGTTTAGGTAATATGCTTATTCCAACCATCACAAATCATAGGGTATGAATTACACAGAGTGGGCAGGAGTATTCACGACAGACAGCAGATCCTTCACAGCTGGTGTTAAATTTAAGTTCCTGTGGTGTCCCAAAAAGTGGCACTCAAATCCCAAAAGATTCTTTCTTTTTGCACAATGGATTAATTTGCTCTTTCTTACCTGTCACACAAGTAGCAAAAACTGATTTGTTAAAAAAAAAAATAAAAAAAATTCTAACATTTAAAAACAAATTGACAAAAGTAAAATGTGAGAAATCTGTCCTAAAACCCTAACCTGAAGTGAGAAAAGGTGCTAAAGTTTTACTGGATGTACAGATAACTAAGAAGTTTTATTAATATTCTTTGTGAGCAAAGTCCCACATCCTGTTGAAAAACCTGGCAGTCACACTGATGTATTAGCACTCACATGTTTTTCCGTTTGCTAATACCAAACAACAGCCTACTAGAATTTCATTGACAATAATACCCTTTCTGTTCCATATTTTCTATTTCAAGAACCTTTTTTGTAGTTATAATTATGTTGTTTGTATTCTAGATTCAGTGTTCTTTTATCTACAGTAAAACATGATTTCCTTATATATACTGGGTCTGAGAAGACAGAGTAATTTCAAAAATCTTATATATTCAATTATTATTGAATGACATGGGGACTCAGGGCACAGTGCTGTCATCAGGCTTGGCACTGACGGAGTATGAAATATAGCGCCTTAGAACAGATAAAAAATGACTGGAGAGGCAAAGAGAGACAAACATACCATGGCACTGTCCGTTCCAGCCCCTGAATCCCACTCTGCAAGGAATGCACTGGTATGAGCCAGGAGCGTTAAGGCACTGTGCATCTGGACAAGTAGCTGGAGTCAGGCATTCATCAATGTCTTCAAAAGAGAAGAGAAAAGGAAATACTGGTCAGAGCCATAACAGAACACTGAACTATTGTTATTCTGACTCTGCTCCTGTTATAATAATGCATTTTAAAGAGTTGCTTACTTTTTCTGTTAGAGACACAGGAAAGTACAGGTTCACACAGATTTGTACCAGCGAAGGGGCATCTCTGAGAAATACATGAGCTCATAGCACATGCAACTGAATCTGAATTTTCTTTATACTACAAATCTTTGGTAGGTCTTCTGGAACATGCAGTATATCAGATTTCTGCCTTAGATAGGTGAGAATAACTTTGTTTATGTCACTTCTTTATCATATTGAAGTGTCCTGAGGTTCTTCCCATAGTCAGACTTTGGAAGTTCATTGTAACAAAAAAAATTGTAACTTTGGCTTCTAAAAACAAAGAGGAATTTGGTATTCTCCACAGTTCTAGAATTATGCAGTATGTAAGTACTATCTGAACTAAAGTTTAATTGTGTGAATGATAATCAAAGATGTTTACAGGGAGGAAGAAGTTCATTTTGTCTGACAGAAGGAACAAGCCACATCACTGAGGCCACTAATGTTTAGGGTGATAGAGGCAAGATCCTAGTTTACCAATGACAAGAGATAGGTCCTGAAAAACTCATGGAACTCATCATCTAGACTCTGAGCAAGAACTTCTTACCCTGCACAAAAGAAACCCATAAGACATGCAGCACATGCAATCTAATAGAAACTGCATGCAAAAAATAACATCCAAAGACAACTTGCTGTCAAGTGACCAGTGATTAGCAGATGCTGGAATTAAAACTGTGTGGGCAGCCTCACTGCAGTCTGCTCCCATGTGTGTATCATTTTATAATATGGTCTTTAATTACACAATAATTATAACTTTTCCCACCAAACACTTGTTTCATGCAGTTCACAGAACTAATTAAATTATCACTTCTAAACCCAGGTTCCTAAGTTCCCATGCCTTTCCTTCCCCAGGACTAGCAGTTTTGCCTTCTGCAATTGAGCACTGCTACTCCAGCACGGATTGTAGGGAGGTAATTCCCTCCCTAGTTTTGAGAACAAGCTCACAAAAGTCAGGTAGCCTCCAACACTTGTACTTTAACTGGACAAGGCTCCAGACTTCAGAGAACTGAACATCCCAGCTCCAAACAACTCACCAGATGTGGACAAATCACAATTTTTCATAAAATCACGATTATCCAGCTAAGAATACTTTCTCATAAAAACAGCAACAGGCCTTTTTAGCCACTACACTGCAGACCTCCAAAAGTCCCTCAGCGAAATGGCTGTGATTTTTTTAACAAAAAAATCCAATTCTGTTGCAACCTGTCCTCAGAACTGTCTGGACTGTGTCTGCCCTCAAAACATGCAACATGAATGATGCATTTGGTACAGAAATTTTAAGTAAAAATAGTCTAAATGCTGCAAAGCTTAAAAAAAATCACAAGAGATTACAAGAGTGCTTCATTCTAGGCAATGATTTTCAGCTATGCCTGTGACACTGTTCTACATAAACAACAGACTATTACAATGACAATATACTTTCCCTGGCTAGGCCCATGGCAGAGCTTGTGTGAGTACAGCTTGAAGGCAGAGTGAAGATGGAGTGACAAAGTGCAAGTGAACGACGTGTATTATGGGCAGCTC
>WBMV01004761.1:1124087-1198604 GCA_013396655.1 Campylorhamphus procurvoides
TACTTGGTTACCATCAGCCAAAACGAAAAAATGTTCAGAGAAACATTTAAGCAATTAGGCATGCCTCTGCCATGCATAGGCTCTGAAGACCCACAGAAGCAGCAAAGCTGACACTGGCCAGGCACATCAGCACCCTTACCACTTCTGGCAACCAAACAATAGATATTTAAGCTGATGTGCTGGTTTAGGCTGACATAGAATTAATCTTCTTCACAGCGGCTGGCATGAGACTATGTTTTGGGTTTACGCTGAACATACTGTTGATAATATAGAGATGGTTTTGTTACTGCTGAGCAGGGTGTACACAGTGACAAAGCCTTTTCTGCTTTCTGTATTTCCACACTAGCAAGAAGACTGGGGCTGCAAAACTCAAGAGGAGACAGAGCCAGGACAGCTGACCCCAACAGATCAAAAAGATACTCTGTATCACATGACATCATGCCCAGCATATAAAGTGGAAGGAGGGAAATGGGGGGATGCTTGGAGTGATGGCATTTGCCTTCCCAAGTAACTGGTACGAGCCACAGGGCCCAGCTCTCATGCAGATGGCTGAACATCTGCCTGCCCGCCCGTGGGAAGCAGTGAATTAATTCCTTGTTTTACTTCACTTACGTGCACAGCTTTAGCTTTCTCTATTAAACTGTCTTCATCTCAACCCATGAGTTTTCCATCTTTTATCCTGCCAATTCCCTCCCCAGTCCTACTGGTGAGGGAGTGAGTGGCTTTGTGGTAATAATTGGTTGCTGGCTTGGGTTAAACCACAACCACGAGTTTCATCACATTTGATCTTTTGTGCCGCCTTGAGCCATATAAGTAAGGAGTGTTGCTCCCTGAGGTTTCCCACTCTCTAAGGGATGAGAGACTTGCCCATTAGGCCATTCAGGACATCCACAGGCCAACTTGCCACACGGGTGTGTCTCATCACTGACTACTAGGCTCCTGACTGAGGTACCTCAGTATTATTTGGTGAGATGAACTCCTAAACTTGGATCCAAATGGTCTATAAACACTGATCCACTGCATGCTGTCATACCACAAGACATCCTCCAATAACAGATTTAGAATAGAAAAAGAGAAGCCACAAAAACTACCTCCATCACAAAAATTTCTCAACATCAGGGGACTGCTCTCAAATTACTGTAACATTACTATAGTGCTCATTTTGATGTGAAAAAGTCTACAAGAAGAATAAAGTATAAATTGACTCTTTCAAGTAAATGTTCATTAAAATACAAATAATAGCTCATAATCCAGACCACCCCCGAATAGTTAAACTTAAAAAACATAGACTATCTTTGATTTTGTAGCACTGGTTGCATCATAAGAAATTGGAAAGTGTTCTAGGGAGTTGACCTTGAGGAGGTGACACAATATGAGGATTGGGAAGGATATTATTCAGAGCTTGAGTAATAAATGAGATCATTGGAGACTCAAATCCTGGAGTTCTGAAAGAGGAAAGGAGTAGAGTCATTGCTAGTGAGTAGGAAGGATAAAGGTTACTCTGCAGAGAATGCACAGTTGGAAATCCATTAAAAAACCCACAACTTCACCACTCATGGTGGTTCTGATAACAACATATAATAGCTGTATAAATTGTTGCACAAGCTGAGTAAACCTAAACTACAGTCACTGCTCAGCCTGTTCATGTCCAGTTCCAAGCAATTTAACCATGTACCCAACTCCCCTGAGCTGTGTAGAACCTCACCAACAGGCTTCACACCACAGTGCTGTACCCAACCCCGTGCGCTGAAATGTGTGCAAGTACAAAAAAAACCCTTTTCCCCCTTGCCACAACAGGCTTTCTGTGTAACTCTGATTAGATAGAAAAAAAGTGTTCTAGCACATACATATATAGCATCGTACTGGTTTTGGCTAGTACAGGGCTGTGTTTTGGATTTCTGCTGAATACAGGGTTGATAATACAGAGATGTTCTTGTTTTTGCTGACCAGGGCTCACACAGAGCCAAGGTCTTTTCTGCTTTTTGTACTGCTATGCTGGCAGGGAAGTAGGAGGTGCGTGGGAGGTTGGGAGAAGACACAGCTGGGACAGCTGACTAAAGGGGTATTCCAGACCACATGACATCATGTTCAGTATATAAAGTGGGGAAAGAAAGAGGAAGGGAGAGAGGTTTGCGGTGATGGTGTTTGTCCTCCCAAGTAACCATTACACATGCTGGGGCTCTGCTGTCCTGGAGATGGCTGAACACCTGCCTGCCCCTGGGAAGCAGTGACTTCATTCCTTATTTTGCTTTGCTGGTTTGCATGTCTTTTGCTTTCCCTATTAAATTGTCTTGATCTCAACCCATGAGTTTCTAGCTTTTACCCTTCTGATTCTCTCCTCTGTCCTGCTTCATTGGGGAGTGAGCTGTGTGGGGCTTGGTTGCTGGCAGGGGTGAAACCGTGACATCTGACATACATTATTAGTATAATCAAATAATAAGGAAGACATGCAATGGATGATACTAACTGCAAAAAGGTAATATTACAGTTTATGCTAGAAAGCTGGTCTCCTCTGGTCACCTACACTAGCAGTTTCCAAAGCAGGCTGTGCTCCCCCCAGACAGTGTGCAAGACAATCTATCTGGATGCTGGAAAAAAATATGTTTTTTGCCATTAATAAATAAAATTTCAATAGAGAGCTTACTTGATCTTTGCCTCATCCATTTTTAGTTTCTATTCTTTATATGGTTTATAACGTACATAGAGATTATATATACAGTAGTAGATGTGTAGAATTTAGAAATACACATATACTAGGGGCGTATGTTCAAAATATTTTACTGAGAGGGATGTGCAATCAAGAAAGTTAGGAGACCACTGCTCTATACAACCTATGGACAGAGACAGTCCCTCTCAGAGAGAAGTTAAAGAACTCATTCCTGAATTATGAGATGAAAAGTTTCTGAAAGTTCTTCTATATCTGAAATAATATCAAATATAGAAATTTAATAGCTCAGCTTATCATCTTTAAACTGAAAATGCAACCAACATGACAAATTAACAAAGTATTTGGCTGAATAAAATACAGATGATACTCTGACCGGGTTTCTTAAAACTCAACCCTCTTCCTGGGCAACCAGCAAATATCAAATTTTCCTTGTCTTCATTGAATGGCATTCCTAAAGATTTTATAAGAAGTTTGTTTTAAAAAAAAAGTTTAGTTCTCATGGACTTCTACTTGATCCACATTTTTAAATCCTTGGTTGAAAATTCATAGTTTCCCCTTTTAATAGTTCAGTTTTTTGATGGATACATAGAAAACTCAAAGAACTTAAATGCAGGCATAATGAAGATAGAGTCCATGTTAAAAAAAAAAAAATCCAGAAACCTCAAGGCCTTTACAAAACAGGCCTCTCAATTACACTGATGCTCAAATCTGAGAACTAATTATAGGTGGAATGGATAGATGAAGGTTATACTGACTACAGGGTGCAGAACAGGGGAATTACCTGGAGCAAAATAAACAGAACTAGAATAAACAGTAGAGAGGCTGAATCTCTACTCAGGAAAGACTGAGCAGTAGAGCAGCTTGTTTCCTTCTGATTGTGCTGTGTCCAGAAGGACACATTAAATACAAACCCATTTGCTAAGAAATCTATCCATGATAAATGTCGTATTTTAACCAACAGTGAAATTTTTCAGACTCTTTCTTCTGTACTTGCATAATTCAAAGGCAACTTTCTCTTTTAAGCCAAAGTTGGCATATACTTGATCTTCAGTGAGGTATGTGCAATGACATTTGGTTTAGCAATAACAAAATTATAGCTGTACAAGGTAGTGTGTTTATTTGAATATGCAACAATGTAATCATTCAAATAAATGCACTCTTAGTTCTCTTTTTACAGTACTTCAAGTCAGATGTACATAAACTAATCCCTATAAATTAAAACCATATACAGTAAAATAAAACATTATGCATTTTAACTTTGTGTTCTGGTTTGCTTTAACTTTGAGGGAAACATACTCCATGTGTTTTTGAATGGCTGCAGGTGTGGATTTTGTACCATTTCCATTTGTGGTTTTTCCTATGACTGCACATCCAAAAACTGTGTTCTCTGTAATATACAGTTTGGGGAGTACTTTGAGAGCAGATGGACTTTTGCTTCACAGTGATGGCCTGAAGCCCTTAAGGTGAGCAAGGGAGTGGAAATGATCTGCTAACAGGCTTGTCTAAGTTCAACCTCATTAAAATCACATGACTGAACAATCTCTTTTCTTTAAATTATCATCTGGTCTCCATTAGAATCAGAGGTAAAGATGCCAATTTAGAATAATTATTTTAAGATTATGAAGAAAGAGCTCACAGACGCTGTAAACTTTATGGTAGAAACCAGAACTGTTTGTTGATGACAAGTACCAATAAATATATGGGGGAAAGAAATCATTCCTTCTGAACAGATGTTGCTATCAATGACACCAAAATCCTTAAAATACAATTTTCCTTTGTAATTTGAGCATTGATGGCCCATAACTGAAAAAGCATTAACACCCTGAGCCTTGCTCAGACTACAGAAAGGTGCATTTACATTACAGGGTAGAATTTTTGTCTACTAGTAGTTCAGATTAGGAAAGCCTATGCTACACTACCTGGACTGTAAGCAAATTAATTCATTCTGCTGTGTGCTCAAATGTATTTATAGAACAAAGGGAGACTGAAAAAAAGGAGTATCTTTTAAACTGAAGCTCATAAGTGGTTTCTCCCAAATCATTTTGCATTGGCTCTTGAATGCTGGCAAATACTTAGTATCTTCCATAAGGCATAGGATAATTCATAATAATAGTCCCATCATTATTTGTCCTTCTTTCAACATTAGCCAATCAGTTCACTGTCTGAGGAAAAATACTTGGCCTTGCTACAGCTGCTACAATGCTGCTGCTGCATGAATAAATGTTTGTAGCATGGTCATAATTTATACAGATTAAATTCCAAATCACCAGATAAAGCAGTGGATAAATTCTACTGTCCTGATCCTTTTCTTAGGGGTTTTTTTTTTTTCTTCCCTGAGACACACACACACTGACAGACTGATCAACTTCCTTGGCTACTGTTGCAGGAAGTTTAAGGACTTACTCTTTTAGCCAAGTTGTCCAAGAATTCTGAAATTTTCAAGTGTCTGCCAGTGTGTGTTAAAAGAAACAATATTTCATCTGGCAGCAAAAAAAGCATAAACCAACAATGCCTGACAAGGCACAAATTATAACTACTGCAGGAACAGTAGAAACAAAGCTTTTACCAAATAAGGCTACAAGGTGGCCATCACAGAGACAGGAAAAGGACAAAACTGATAACACTGAAAGAATTGTGAGGTTCTTACATCCTAATGTCTTCAGACTGGCAAGTTCAAGTGCAAAACTCAAGGACATTTCAAAGTAACACTTCCCTCATACCCACAGAAAATACACTATTAAAAACTGTGAACTATCACACGCTGTTCTTGAGCTAAGTAGTTATTCCAGAAATAAGCTTCTCATCAATTACGTTGTCTGATAGAACACAATCTAAGTGAAAACAAAACCATTGGGAAAAAAAAGAAATCAGTTCTCCATTATGTTACCAAAATGAACCAAAAAATCTCTGCATTACATTTGTTACCAATTATTTTTAATCCTCCATTTGAAAAGCTACATGTACATCTGCTAAGTCTCAGATGAAGCCATAGGAATAGTTTCGCTGGCGCATGAGTTACATAGGTCATACATGATGGGTTATCCACTCAGGCTGACACCATTGACCAAGTACCAACCACCACTTGGAAAGAGAAAGGAAAGCATCTCTTCTAACATGTTGCCATTCTAGCAACTCTTATTAAACCCAGTAAAACAAAACAAAGAGTAAAACATAATGGGGAGAAAACTGAACAGTGTATACCTTGCAAGCTGCCAGAGGAGGCTGTGTCTATAAATTCTCACAAATCCACATAATCCAAAACTTCCATAAAGTGTTGGTCTTTTATATGCCTTTACGTGTAATCAAATTTGCCCTCCAATACTGTTTACAATAGGCCTTTTCATAAAAATTATACTGAAAAATCCTCCTCAAATGTCATAATCTTACAGTTCCTCTTCAATGTAGCAGGATATGTGTAGTATGTATCATATCGAGCAAAGAAACAATAACTTTATTACATACCAAATGGTAACAAGAAAACACCATTCACTGCTCTTGTATTTGCTGTCATATACAAACTAAAGCAAAATGTAGTTGGCTAGCTTGCTTCCAGGTAATTGCCATTTTTAACCAACACAACTCTTTGATAAGACCTAAAGTGCTTGGATAAAAAGAAATGTTAACTCCTACAGCATTGATAGCAATTCATGGTCATGTCTCAATAAAATTCAGAAACTCAATCAACTTTTTGTAAAGTAACTGCTTTTCATTTTCACAATTCTAAATAAATATGCTCTCTAGATTCTTTCCTAGACAGGAAATTCCATTAGAATAATTACATAGTGAGACTTTTACTAAATTTTTTTGTGAATACACTATTGTTTTAAAATGTATTGGTCAAATTATCTTTCATTACTTTCAGCAGAAGACCAAATAAAATTTGAGGAAAATGTTTCTGATGCTTCTTGGAAGTTTCTGCCTATACATAACTGTGAACTTCTGGACAATATAAATTATCTAAAAACACTTATACATAGTCAACCTAGTAAAACGGGAAAGACATTTTGATAGAAAATTACAATAAGAAAAGTGCCAAAATTCAAGAAGTAACATAACTTGAGCATTATATCTCAACAGAATATGCAGATTACTGTGATCCATGATGAAACTTTTGAAAATTATGATTAAATATGAAGGACCAGATACATTTTCACTTAGGGCACCATGGTCACTTGGAGAGAGAAGACTCCAGAGAGACCTTAGAGCAGCCTTCCAACATCTTAAAGGGGCCTATGAGAGAGCGAAGGAGGACTTTTTACAAAGGCAGGTAGTGACAAAGACAAGAGAGAAAGGCTCTAAAATGACAGAGGGTAGGTTTAGATTTGATATTAAAAAGTATTTACTTTGATGGTGGTGAGACACTGGAACAGGCTGCCCAGAGAAGCTGTGGATGTCCCATCCCTTGAAGTGCTCAAGGCCATGTTGGAGGGGGCTTGGAGTGACCTGGCCTAGTGAAAGGCATCCCTGCCCATGGCAAGGGATTGGAATAGGTCTCCAAGGTCCCTTCCAACCCAAGCTATTCTGTAATTCTATGATTGTTTCCTCATCTGACACAAATACTGCCCACTGCTCAGACACAAAATTCCTACAGAAAGATATACACTTCTACTGAATAACATGCAACTTTAACTTCTCGGGTTTAACAGTTTGAATGAACCTGTTAAATGAGAGGCAGGGCTGCAAATGAACAGTTAATATACACCTAAGTATTAAATGACTGCTTCCTTTACTAAGTTCTGTCATTCTGTTCAATGAATGAGGCAGGGATCCTATGGAAAAAAATAGAACGCAAATCTCTAATTAAATACACATAGACAATAGTAAAAAAAAAAATAAAGCATAAAACATGACCTTAAGCATTTTCTAATCCCTTAGTGCTTCATTTTACAGTTAAAAATTAGTCACTGTCCTCCCACTTCTTACAGAAAGAAAATTCATTTCATAATTGGAATGTGCAATAATTTTGAGGAGAAACAGGACACATCACTGAGTAACTCCAACAATGAAAGAGACGGAAACCTCATGTGTTATTCTACTTGCAGCCTTTCCTCTGCACACATATCAACCCTGTTTTACAAGCCTCTGTAGTTATATCAGGACTGAAATACCATACAAACTGCACATGCATCAATCCAATAGAATAATGAGAATCATCTATTCAGCAGAAGTTTTCACTCAGATTAAATGCTTTCATTCTCTAAGCCAATGAAATACTGGAGGTTGGTTAGTTTTGCTGTGAAACATATCCCATTCACAAAATGAAATGGCAAAACCCCCCAAAGTTTCACTGAAGCAGCCTGGCAATCCAGGAGATCCTTCCTTTTAAATACCAAGCTTTCAACACCTTCAATTGCAATGCTAGAAGACATTCTTGAAAAGAGCCAAAAATCTCAGCTACCTGAAAAGCAGAATTTCCCCCAATCTGTCCCTTGTGGGTTTTTTTTTGTTTGTTTTTAACAGCTTATCCACATTAAAACTCTGAGGAAACAGGATTGGTTCCTTGCTTGGACTCACTGGTACCAAAGTTCAGCTGAAATTACAAACTCGGCACATTTTAAGAATCTGAAATAGTTCATGGAAAAGCTTGAGTAGCTTCACTACAGGTACTGCAACTTCTTTATTTTCAGAGAGCGCAAGTGTTTACAAAGTTCAGCACAAAGTTTAAAACAAACAAAAGATTTTATTCTGGTTCATTAATAGAAGTAACAGATTATTTAGAACAAAGTGAAGTGATGTCTAACTTAATCTGTCATCAGAGAACCTAAATTGAGTCTTGTGTATTAGAATGTTGCTCTTGCTACAGAAATGCATTTAAAGCTAAAAAGATGCAGCAGTTTCTTACTTTTCCCACTCACAGTAGCTATCTATTATTAGTAATAGGAATTAGTTTTCCAAATAGGGCATGTGACTATATTTTCTGGTTTTATGAAGAACAATACCTTTTAAAAAGCACACTGAAAAAGTGCTGTTCATTGATTTAAATAGAAAAATTAAAGTAAATAGAAAAATTTAGAACAATCACTTAGAAGTAAAAAGCACAAGTAAAATATAATACAGATGTTAAAAATATAACTAAAGTTAAGTATCTGCAAAGACCCAAACTACTTCTGCTTTATGTATCAAGAGTCATTTCCATCAGGAGAAGCCTAAGCTAATGAGAAGCACTAGTTAGAGAACAGATTTAAAAAAATATTTCAGTAGCATATACTTTAAATCCTTTAAAACTCCTGAAAATCTGTGATCAGTGAAAGAAATCAATCCACAGGCATAGGATCTCCTTCTGCAGCTATGAAGACATTCATGCAGCACTTTTAACTGGACAGTCTTGAACTCTTAGTTCAGACGTATTTCTTATTCTTCTGTGAAAATGACAACACTTAAAACTATGGCAAACCCTTTTTGTATTTTAAGCGTAATAGGGAAAACAGCTGCAAGCAGGTTAAAATCCTTATCCATGAGTAGCAACATTTTTAAACATTTACATTTTTAAACATAACACTCCCTTATCTTTCTACTGAACACTGGTTTAGACTGCTTTTGTTGAATATTTCTAGCAGCCCCTTGTACACAGTGCATCGCAAGCTGCATGGCCTGAGGCCAGGAAGGAAGGTGTGGAACACGTCTTCACAGGTCAATTTCCACTCTCCAAGTTTTCAAGTATTTGAGAGGAGGTCATGTTACAGCACAGATTTACATAGCAGACAAATTACATGACTGCTGTTCTCAGCATTTCATAATTTCAACAGAAAATTAGGTCAAGTGAAAGGGGGGAAAGAATAACCCTATCCTTTTACAGTAGTCAGAAAATTAACCAAAAAACTTACTTAGCTGTGGTCCTTGTCAAAACATTGGTAAAAATCTGTATTGTCAGTAAACACAAATTTAAAATATTTGATTTACCATTCCTTTACAAAATCCTTTTCTTTTTAATGCCTCCAAACAACTATAAACTCAAAAAATATGCTGTATTGCTGTTTGAAAACACTGGTTTTACTATTAGTCCAAAACATGCACCTTTTTACAAACATGCATATTATCAAGGAATGCATTGGTAACTTCAAGGGTTTTCACACGCAGTCTGACAGTCTAGGAGGAGTGTTAAAAGAGGGAACTGCTCTTTGTATCATCTGTCCAGATGAAAAATATAATAATTTGGAACAGCTTCCCCCGGCCCCTGAGCACAAAATATAGCGCACTTTAAAAAGGACAATATTGGTCAGCCTCAGCACTGCCTGAACATTATGTTTATACAAGACAGAGACTAAAATTACAATGTTCATATCTGGCTTTCTTTGACTAGAAATTTTCAAAATAATTCAGTTTTTTCTCAGAAAACAATACTATTATATTTTCAGGATAACTACAAAACACTCTTCAAGAGCAGTTAAGGGCATCATAATGTGAAACAACATATTTAGCAGTGTTTAGGTTTGTATCCATATACGTGTATTTCCCTTAGCTTACAAGACTAATACTTGCAGACAAATTCCTACACAGTGTACAGTTCAAATATGCTAATCGTTATCCTAGAGAGCTTTCAGGATTTGTTTCAACACAGTCAAGCAGTTATAGGGTTTAGTCTGGCATACTGTTGATACTCTTATTGAGCAAGCAGAAAGAATAAACATTAACAAAGAAATTACTGGCTTCAATAGCTTTAATTAGACTTAACATTATTTCAGTTTCTAAAAATGCCAAATATGAAGTCTGATTTGCTTTCAGCAGTAAGAGGAAGTTTTATGCTAATGGATATTTCAAAAAGGATTGTAGATTTAAGGAATTGCTGAACAAATTTTTGAAGACAAAGTCTAGCTAACACAGTCAATTTATGTGCATTTGATACCTATTCAACAAATAAAAAAGAGGAAACAAATTTTGTGGAATCTTTATTTACCCTATTTACTAAGACAAACTCTGAGGGATGAATTTCACCAAAAGCTTCAGCTTAGAATGCTGCAGCCCTGCAGCCGAAAATTCACATGAAAAATATGGGAGTTTTTTCTCCTCTGACACAAAAGGAACTTTTGGGAACATTTCTGAAGGATACCAGAAAGCTTGTCTAACATACAATGGTTCCTACTCAGCACAGCCCTCCAAACAAAGACTAACAGATGCACAACTGGTATTAATAACAAAGCATCTCCTCCCTCTGTTAGTCAAGAGAGGACAGCTAAGGACAAATACAGTTTCAGGGCACTTACCTACTCGGAAGTTGGTGGCTGTCAGAGTGTCAGCAGCATGGCCGTTTTCACTGATGAGGGTGGTTGTATTTCCCTTCTCACAGTTGTTCTGACAGTTGCCTTTGGTGCAAGTCACTTTACAGATGCTGGGCGTAAAGACCACCTTGATACGACCAGTGTGATTTCCCACTGTCAGTGGAGGCAAAGAAAAAAGGAAAAATAAGCAGATCACTTTGATATCCATTGATTTCCTTCAAAAAGTTTTTGGGAAAAAAAAAAAAGCGTGGGGGGGGAGGAAGGCGACAGGTCTACAGGAGGAGGGCAGTCTGCAGTGCTCTCTCTCATAGATCTCCAGTGGTGTCTCTGAAACAGGAGTAGGAAGCTTAGCAAACAGAACTCCGGGATCCACTCCAAAACCACATTTAAAGTCAAGTCACTGGAGTGGGATTAGTAATCACAATGCTGCACTTTATTCACAGGCAGACAAAGAGCAATACCAAGGGCATGACAGCTTAAATAGCCAGCCCTGACAGGCAGATGTAATGTAAAGAGGCTGGCTGTGCACCTAGAGGTGAATAAACTCTTGTGTACTCTTACATACTTTCCCTGTTTCTGCACTTATTAAGTCACTATTTGTAGCTCGACCCCTGGAAATGTTTTAGGCATGCGGCATGTCTGAAAACATCTGTCTCAAATCTCCTGGCACCCCAGCCCGAAGTGGTCAAACCTTGTGACGCAGCTGCCTGGACCCATTTTTTTCTTCACAGTTTTTTGGCACTATTTTTCCACAAGGATTTACATATTATAGACTGAGCTTTGCTGTCAGCCTTTGTTCAAGCAATAAATAGCTCAGAGAAAAGGGTGAGGAAGTACCAGTGCTTTAAAATACTGAGATCAAAGATGAAAAATGGCTGGATTCTCTTTTTACATATACTTACAGTTATTTTAAAAACCTGAAGTAATAAAGACTGCACAAACACTAACTTTTAAATAATGCAAATTAGAAGAATTTCTTGTTACAGAATTATATCTAAAACCAGATGTATTTGATTCTACAACTAACAGTTGAAGACAAAAAAGATATTAAAACTATTCATTAGGAAAATTAGGAAAAAGAACAGATCCCATTTGCAATTAAAGACAGAAACCAGTTTGTCCTCTGCACACTTCCTAATAAATTCAGCAAATTCTTGTAAATATATCATAGCATCTTTGTGAAAACTATTAATAAATATTTTCATATCAAACCTAACAATGCCAAGAAATGACGCACAGAAAGAGAAGAATCTCCTTCCTCAAGCCATAGAAATAAAAAGTTGCTGGACAGTTGCCTAACCTAGTTTATGAAATAGCCTCTGGACAAACATTTTTTTTTTTTTTTAAATCTCAGGAAAATTAAGAAAATCTTCCCACTTCAAAAGAATATAAAGCCTTCTTACTTCTGGCTCTTCATAAACAAATAAATTAAAGCAATTGTGCCAACTGTTTTGTCTACAGTAAAGACACTGCTCCATTTGAACAGCAGCTGTAGTACATATGCTCCCACCTTACGGTTAGAAACATAACAATTGTTAGAAAAAGCAGAGCCCAGAAAGACACAGGAATAGAATATTTCAACTAAAGGTTAAAATTGTGATTTTAGTGGATCTAGAAGATATCTCAGTTTCTTGGATGCCGAGCATTTCTTACAACAATGAATTCACCTTTACCAATAAGCAGACACAAGTGACCTGTGAACTGCTGAGGATAACAAAAGCAAAGCTTGGAAGTTCTAAGCACAGCTTCACAAGCAATACTTCCAACTTTGTGTTTTATTTGCAAAGTTTTATATATACATTTTACAAGAAAGGAGTCCATTTTATATTTTCGAATGTTTTAGCAATATTTTTCCTTTAGGATGTGATCTAATTAAAACAACAGTTGAGTCACAAAAGTCAGTCCTGACTACACTGTAGAAACCGGTATTGGGAGACCCAGACAAGTTTTCCAGCTTAGCTATAAAAACCAATAATTTGGCTTTGTCAGGATTGGAAGTGAAGAAAATGCAGAGCTCAATATGTGATGAAACCCACTGAGCAAATACTGAAACTGGATGGAGACCTTGTGGTTTGTGTTGCCATGGCATTGGGGAGGAACCTGGAGGCCACATGGTCTTGTTCTTCTACCTGATACCCAGAAATGTTTTGTACAAACCAAGTACATCTCCTACCAAGAAATATTTGGTACAACACGTCCACAAAGAACAGAAGGTTAATTTTTATCACAGTTTATTTTTTAGCAGAAAAATCCTGTAGCACGAGTATTTTAGTAGTAGAGATGCCTTAGTATGAGACGCAATGGCAACTGTAAAGCTTGCCTTCCAATGCTTTTGGATGACAAAATTCTATTATTTAAGTTTGGGAGTAACAACAGTTGAACAGTAGTTTCAAAAACACAGATCAGTATCTAAAGGGCTAAAGAGTAACCATGAAAGAATATTTAAACAGAGCTTTTCAGGGAAGAAGTCTTGTTAACAACATGGTGTGAGCCCTAGTCCCTACAAATATTCAAATCATTATTCAGCAATGTTTTTCACAGAAGATCCTGATTTGGAAGGGACCCACACAGAGTCCAACTCCTGGCCCTGCACACCCCAAGAGTGTCTGGGAGCATTGTCCAGATACTTTTCAAACTCTATCAGGATTGGTGCTGTGACCAGTGCCCTGGGGAACTGTTCCACTACTCAGCCACCCCCTGCATGAAGAACCTTTTCCTAATATCCAGGCTTAATCTCCCCTGACACAACTTCAGGCCATTCCCTCGGGTCCTACGACTGGTCACCACAGAGAAGAGATCAGTGCCTGCCCCTCCTCTTTCCCTCACAAGGAAGTTGTAACTGCAATGAGGTTTCCCCTCAGTCTCCTCTTCTCCAGGCTGAACAGACCAAGTGACCTCAGCTGCTCCTTACATGGCTTCCCCTAAAGACCCTTCACTGTTTTCAGGGCCCCTGGACACTCCCCAATAGTTTTAGAGGCTTCTTATATTGTGGCACCCAAAACTGCATTGAAGAGCACTGGTTCTGGAATGGAGCTCTGTAGAAACTCACTAGCCACCAGTTGCCAGCTTGATGTAATCCCATCTACTACAACTCTCTATGCCGAGCCTGTCAGCCAGTTTTTCACCCATCACATGACTTATGCTACTTATTTTGCTATAAAACACATTTAATTCTCAGATATTTCTGTTTCGGTAGTTGCAAACTCATAGAAATAAGACAGCTTCATAATCTTTAGACACAGGGAGATTTTGCTCCATCTTTCTCTTAGATTTATGAAAACTATAATGGCACTTATTTTCTTCTGATTGCCTAGCAGGCCACATCTTTTAACTTCAATTCTTCTGGAGACATTTAGGAAGGATACAAAGCGAATGATGGTATACGAACTGAAAACTGATCAGTGCATAAGCTGGTGATTCAAGGCAGAGATTATCATTCTTCTCTGCAGCTGCACCTAAGCAGACAGTACTATCATGCTCACAGATTCTGAGATTTAGGGACCTTAACGCACTTAAGCATTAAAGCATTAAACCTTAAAGCATTAGTGAGCTTAATGCACCCAAATACGAACTGAAAACAGACCACAAGCCCTTTTCCTGAAAGGAAGCTTTCAGCAGAAACAACAAGTTTAGGCTCTTGGACTTCCTTGAACCCTCTCCCTTTCTTCTCTTCTGTATTCAGGGGATTGTTTCCCCCTCTCTTCTCCAAAGAGGAAAAATTATTTCTAAAGGAGAAATTATATCCTTCAATATTTCTTGGTTGATTCTGCAGGATTAAAGTTAAACCCCAAAATTTCATGCTAGAAAAATACCATTACTGCTATAGCCTTGACCTCTTTTGGACTATCTCATATTAAAGGAGTGTATTTTTAAGGAAGCACACAGACTATTTTTCTCTTTAAACTCCAGAACCTTTACTTTTGATGCCACTGTGACATAGACATGACAAAATCTGCAACTTAGATTATCTCAAATTCACTTCTGGAAAAAAAATTACAGTGGTACAGCAACACACCTGGGATAATTTTTTTACATATATATAGACAAATGTATCATAAACTCTTCAAGACCAATTTTTAAACATGTGGAAATGAAACACCTCGCTATGTTCTTAAGTATAACACCAGACTGAAGAAATACAAATGTGAGACGAGATAAATAAATGAGCATAATGAAAGACAACAAAAGTAGAACAAACACCAAATAAATAGCAAAGCTAGTGAAAAAAAAATCACAGAACTGAAGATAAACCCAGATTGCTATTTTAATCAGATAATCAAGATTACTAAAACTGGATAAAGCTTCATCCCTGAGCTAGGCAGCAAATTTACAATGAGGATACTCAGCCAACAGCGCCATCATCCTGCCTTGTAGTCCAGGCTCACTTACACTTAAGAACTCCATGATACATTTGTCAAAAGAGATCAGTGGAAGAATGTACCCATAATTTCCAAAAATCTGTAACACTCTTGAGCCAGATTAAAAAAAGAAAGATGTCTGGGTAAAGTGATGAGATTTCAGTTGAAAATTGGCACCATATATATGTGATTTTCTTTCCATCTCCGTAAGTCACTATGATATAATATCATGAACACAGCAAGCTCCTGCTGTGATAAATTTATGATTTAGCAACAACTGCAGGAGAAATGGAAAATACGAGCTAAAGGATTTCTTCAGAGAGTTCCTTCTGAACTTGCCCCCACTGTCCACTATGACAAACTGATTCCTTTTTTTCCTGCAATAGCACAAGAGGTGAATGAGTTAAGACAAGGCAGGTGGGCAGATTTTATGTGCAGGTGGTCACAATGGCTCACACACTGCCTGGGCAGAGCTGTATAAGGTGAAGGATTCCTCCTCAGTCTCCTGGGTCCCTGTGTAATTCAACTCAGACTTTGTTTCTTTCTAGAAGAATTTCTATAAACACATTTTTTTCCTTGGGTTTCAGGCTGCCCTCACGGCTCCAACATTCTGACAGTATTCAATAGCTGTAGTGGAGCTCAGATGATTTGTGGCATGTCCCTGTTTTGCAGGAAGACAATGGGCTAGCAACACTAGTGAAAGCAGAATTGGTATTCGGTTAAAAAGATGACTACATAGGTCAAGCGGGGCGAAGAGAATAAAATATTTTAATGTGTCAAAAATTACTGATGTTAATGTGTTATGATGGGTTTGTGCTTTGCAGTGATCGAATCAAAGTGATTGACAACAAATAAATTTAAAAAAAAAAAACCCAAAACACAAGCAGCAGCTTCTACCAGCCAAGTACACAGTAGAGCTTAAGCATATAACACCCATAATCCTTACACAATGATTTCTAAGGCTACCTTAAGAGGGAACATGGGGTTTTGGTGGGTTTTGTTGCTGCTGTTTGTTGTGGGGTGAGGGTTTTCTTTTTTAATATCTTCACTTATGACAAATATCCTGAGGCAAATCTCCTGAAGAAACAAAACTAATAGAACTGTAGGCTTTCCATCAGTACCTCCAATAAAGATATACACTACTCTCTTATCATAATACCCTACTTCTGCACTGAATCCAGTATGTTTTCATATGTTTACCTACACAATGTCATCAGACCTGATGATTCTATCTTAAAGTTACATTTTCTTCCCAGTGATGGTAGATTATCTCAGGCTATTTCACATTTTCATATTATTACCACAATGCATGAGGAGATCTTTGAAATAAAATCTTCTCAAATTAAAGCAAATTAGCTTTTAAACAGCTAAAAGATTCAACATTTTAAAGTCTCAGATGACCAACACCCTCTTTTTTCTTAGTTAAATAGGAAAGAAGCAGAAGGAAATTACTCATTTCCTAAAACAAGTGTCTCCCCGTTATTTCATCAATCCACCTGGTTCAGTCCTTACTACTAAATATGCTTGTTCAGCCAAACGGTAAGATGACACTGTATAAAAATCAACCACATAAGTAAAACAATTAAGCTCTTGGAACCATTGTCAAATGACCTTTTTCCATTTACGACAATACATGAGGAAGTTCTGTCTTGTCACCACTTAGTCATCAATTTAACACAAAAGAAAAAACAGAAAACCCAAACCAACAGAAAAACCCCAAACACCCAACCAAAAACCTAGGTCCCAAAGTTGAATTTTGCTATTATATATCTTAGAAATATCATCATCAGGAAGATTTCTAATGCTAGAAGCTAAAAAAGAAGGATAATAAACAGGAAAAAGAAAACAAAAAGGATATAGATAAACTAGATTGACATACAGACCAGAGCCTGATCTTCCCTAAATTTCAAGTTACACATTGAGAGGAATATAGGCCTTGTGAGGCACAGAAAGGACCAAAAAAGGCAGAGGTGTCACCTAATATCCCCCCTCTTCTTTTTTCCAACACAGGATAAACCAGCAACTTTAAAACAAAAGATTGTCCAGACTATCCTCAAACCCCTTCTATTATGCAGATTACACAGCTTCCCTGAAGAAGTTTTTCTGGTGTTCCAGGCTCTCCTACTATAAATTATATATATTCCTAATACCTAACCCATGTTTCCCTTGTAGCAATTCAAGCACACTGTTGCCCTGCTTTATCTACAACAAACTGACAAAATATTATTCCTCTGTGGATCAATTTCTAACATACTTGAAGACTGCTACCATGCATCTCCCTGGGTCTTACTTTTGCCAGACCAAAACCACCCAAACTTTTTCCAGTGTAACAGGTCATATCCTTCTCAATACAATATAAGAAAGATATTAAGCCATTAGAGAGTGTCCAAAGGAGGGCAAAGAAGATGGTGAAGGGCCTTGAGGGGAAAGCCGTGTGAGGAGTGGCTGAGGTCACTTCATCTGTTCAGCCTGGAGAAGAGAAGATTGAAGGAAGATCTCACTGCTGTCTACAATTTCCTTTTGCAGATCTCCATCCTTTTAGATTTGCTTTTGATACCACTTACTTGGTCCTCATCTTTCTTCAAATATGCTGTCCAAAACCACACTGTACTGCAGCTGAGGTCTGACCAATGTTAGGGAGAGCAGCAGCATAACTTAATACAGCTTTACACAAAATCCTTCTATTGGTATAACTTTTCTCTCCCAACAATGCACTACTCATACCTCATACTAAGAGCCAATCTCTGAGCTAGGCCAAAGGGACACAGATCTCCCAAATACCCTTCCGATCTGCTGATACAGCTATCATCCCCATAAGGCAAGTATGGAACATTCCTTGCACGACCTGAGCAGGACTGAACTCAGCCCCTACTCTGCTCTGAGCATAGAAGTAAAAACTCCTGTATTCAAACCTTGCCCATCTAAAAATTAGGGGCAATATGAGTCTAACTCTTTCGGTAACAGTCACAAGCACAAACAAGTCTGAAAACTACATGGATTCAAAAAAGCAAGCCATAGCTGCTGACTAATTTGATTTTTGGCTTCAATATATAATACCTACCTTTAAGAAGAGCAGTATATCTTTGCTCTTTCCAGAAACTTTGTTACAGTTCCTTTGCACACCTCACATTTAGGTCTCTTTTCACAAGCATTGGGAGAAATTAAGCATGTCAACCAAATTAAAAGTAAGCTTTATTTCATCCAAGATCCAACACTTCTGATGCTTGAAGTACACCTCCCCAGTTCTGCATGAGGTGAGGTGTACTTGTGCACACCCCTCCAGTCAAACATTTTGAGCAAGGCGACAATACAACAAGCTGTATTTGATTTAGCAGGTCTAGACAGCTACAGCAACACATTATTGACATGCAATTAATTTAGCATTGCTTCTAGTTTGTTATTTCTGTAACTCGCATTTTTGTTGCATTTGTATGACCTTACAAGTATTTCATCAGTTAATACCTTTGACATTTTGTCACTTTTCACGTACTCAATTCTACTGTCTTCATGCAAACCAAAAGGGCTTCAAAAAGAGCAAAACACAATCCAGCTATTATGACAGTAACTGAACAGGAATGTGCAAAGATCTTTTGTTGCCATTCTTACTGCCACTGTTACACACTTCTCTATACACTCATTTCTGATTAGCTATGTCACTACACCTTTACATCATTTTCTCCTTCTCTCTTGTTGAGATGCTTCTACCACAATCTTCTCCATCCAATCAGAACTGAGCTCTCAGACTTCCTACTTCTCTTGTGCTCTTGTTTCTTAACCCTCTTTTTGAGCCCTGCTTGCTTCTCCAGCATGCTTGAGACAGGAAAAGAAATCATCCAGGAAAAAGTGATGCTATCAGGGTAAGGAAGAAGATAACTGAAAAGAAGATACCTAGAAAGTCTTTTCCTTCCTGATTATCACAAGGATACAATCCCTTCCATGCTCCCTGTCACAGAATAAAATAGAGAGAATTCTTTTGTCTTCCTCACCACCACCCTCCCAAACACACTAAATTACAGAAAAATGTATGGTATATTCTAGAGAGGCAAATAACCCACACTTCTATTCCCTTAATCTCCATTTAAGATAGAGATGAAGGCAAACAGTGTACTTTGAAGTAATTTATTACAGCAAACCTAATTCAAATAGGTTTTCTTCATTAATTTTGACAAAGTCTCTGGTGTATAGAGCACAGCGGCACAAGTGCTGAGATTGTTTAGAAAGACATGCATAATTCTGTTTAGGTGCCACCAGAAGCCTTTTGCTGATAAGTTCTCTCACTGACACAGCCTTTTCAGGGCAAGTCAGAGGAATTCACAGGAATTACAATCATTTTTGTCCTGTGTAAATGCATAACATACAACTAGCATATAGATTTGAAATCTGGGATCTCTGTCAGGACGTTTTATCAATCACCTTTTGTCTTCCTTGTCTTTTTTACCACTACCAATATTCTTTATATGCAATCCTCAGGCAACAAACATCCTATCAAACTACAACATCTTTATGCTGCATCTTTAAAGCATTTTTAACACTAATCAATAGCTGTTAACGAGAAACATGACTATCATTTCCCTTCACATAGTTCAGAACGATCCAGAAAAAGATATCAACCCAAATAAATTAGAGACTGCAAAGTGGTTTGATGTCTAATGGAATGGCCTCACCTCTATTTAGCTAAACTTATTGGGCAATAGTACTTTTAATCTGTTTTGTGTTTATTTGGTTTAAAGATACTACACTTAAACTAGATCCAAAAATGGATATGATGCTAAAGAGCTATATTTTACCCTCGAGTTATGCTTCTAATCAGTCCTAGGTCTCTTTTCCAAGGGATAAGAAGAGTTAATTGCATGGAGCAAGCAGCCTAACTAGCACACTCAGAAGGAATGTGCCCAACCCATTAAACAGGAAATGCTGAGGACCTAAGACTGTTTAGTTCAAATTCACTGAGGGCTCAGACACATTTCTTTGAAGATCTGGGTGATTCTTCACTACAGCTGGGTTCCAGACACTGTGACTATGCTACAGCACTCCTTATGGAGCTTAATCCTGCCGGAGAGTTTAGTTGACGGCCCTTCTGAGGATAGGTAGGCATTCAAGTGCCTCAGCTTCAGGTATGACTTGCCCAAAATATTAGCACCCAGATGGTCTGTCT
This sequence comes from Campylorhamphus procurvoides, assembly GCA_013396655.1. NCBI lineage: Eukaryota > Metazoa > Chordata > Aves > Passeriformes > Dendrocolaptidae > Campylorhamphus > Campylorhamphus procurvoides. Next base: position 1,144,485 of record WBMV01004761.1, read on the forward strand.
TTTTCGGAGTGAAGCATTTCCTTGCAGCAGAACTTCAAGCTCTTCAAGAGTCTCACGTCTAAGAGCTCACATCCGTGTCTCAGATTTGGGGCTGGATACAAGTCCAGCTGTAAGCAATCCAGCACAGCACTCAGGTTCACAAGCCTTTATAAGCTTCCATTTGGGTTATTCAGCTTCTTAGGTACCTAAGCATATCTGGACCCAGAAGACTTTCACTCAAGAGATATGGGAACCAAACCCAAAAAGCCACATTTAAACACAGCCATACACCCAAAGCAGAAAGTCATTCTACATAATCCTCGTCTCAGCTGCAAAGAAGCAGCAATGACTTCACAGCCCACCACAAGCCCTTTTCTGCCAAATGCTACTGCAGGTTAGCTTCTGCAGTGTGCAGGAAGTGAACATCTTTACACACAAACTTGCAGACAGACAGTAGCTTTATTATTACCAATAATACAACACCACTGTCTACTTTATCAACAAGACACTTGTCAAGAAGGTCTGAATTCAGCCTTTATACACTGGGAATGAGACTCATGATCTCACTCATTTGAAATTATGCATTTTGCCTAAGGTAATTATTTGGGATACTTCCACAATAGTAATACAAATAGCACACAATAGTATTAAAAGTCTTATGCTGGAGAGCATTACTTATTGAGAAGATAAATTCTTAAGACAAGACAGACACTTTCCCCCTCCCAACACAAGCAACTCCCTTAAATGAGAAAAAAGTCTAAAGTGCAACAATCAATGTTTATCATTTCTAAATAGGGAATAAAAATTAAAGCACTATTACCTTACTAAGTATATCCACTTAGCATTCCATTTCCTGAAAGGAAACAACCGAACAGCACTAAAGAAATCAACAAACTGTAAACAGTGACAAAGGACAGGACATCATGGAATTAAGTTATAAATGAACACAGCTGCCTCTGCATGCTGAATCACCATTAAAAATCTTCTCTCTCATCACTGCATGAAGCCAAGATCTTTTTTCCCTTAATTTTTTGAAGAGGGGAAAAAATGACAACAGAAATAAGGATGTTGCTGATTCTGAAATCTCAGTTTCACTGGGTATGAAAGGACCTTCTTCTTGCAGTACTTTTGTGGTCCACATTTATTCATCTCTTGTGGCAGAGGCAACAGCACTGATAAAGAAGAGCACTTTCACCTCTCCCATGAAGAAAACCAGACTCTACTATTCACAATAATCAGAATCAGTTCTTGGCATCAAAGACTTGTATCACAGCATCTCTGGAGTTACCCCTGGCTAAGGGAGTTTTAATGTTTGTGTGGGTCCAACCAGTTTCTATATCCACCTAAAGTAACATTTTCCAAACACATCATAGAGGTTTTCCCCTACAGAATTTTCTGGAAAGCCTCTTTTTTTTTTTCTTCTTCTTGAGAAATTTTTGGGTTGGAAGCCAATTCTCTTTCATCGCAGCAGTTGAAATGCATTTGCCGCAGTCTATGTTTTCCCTCAGCTATAGCAGTCTTTGAATTGATTTTAATTCTGTTTGCCAGATCACCAATCTCGTTTTCCAACATTTTTCCTCATGGTGCTGTATATCAGTCTCCATGTCTGTGTTTTAAAGCATATAGATGATAATTCATTTTTGGGTGAATGCAACATTTAAAATAGTTTCTATAAAAGCACCAGCAGCCTTTGCCCATCACACATTCAACTGGTGGGCTCAGGGCCATAAAATCTTTTCAGAGTCAAAGATAAAAATATAGTACTTTTTGAGGGATGCTGATTTGCTGGGCTCAGTTGTGAGCCCTTTATGGATAAACAAACAATCACAAAGCTTAGAAAGGCTATTGTTAAAACACTTACAGCTACAGTATATTGAGTGAAAGAGTTTGTATTTATACAGAGCTATTCTCCAAGGTCTTCAAAGAACTCTACAGTATTTTATAATTGCTAAATAAATGGCATTCATTTGTTCACTTTTTTCAGAATTTGTCACTCAGTTTTTTAAGCAAAATCCAAGTAAATGTGCTGCTTGATTTGACAGAGTTAGCTGCATTAGTGTGAATCTAGTTAAGCCACTTAATTTACATCTTGAGTTTAGCCCACTGTTCCCAAGCCCTGCTGGAATCAAAAGTAAAGTTCAAGTGGCTGTTATGAACTGCCATGCCATTCCATAATGGGATGGGTAACGCTCTTAAGGAGGAGAGAGCAAAAGGATGCTTCACTGAACTTGTTTGGGTTTTGTCCTCAAAAAAACCACAGTGCTGTTTGACCCTGATGCTGACAGCATCAATTTTTTTTTTCTTAAACTTTTTAGAACATCCCTGAAAAATTCCTCCTGTCTCTTGAATGGGAGCAAAGGTTTTGGAACATGTGCAAATGTTTTGCATTTGAGAACACAAAACAAAACAGTCCCGAACATTTCTACACTTCCCCTATTCATTTGTTTGATTATGTACAACTAATAGCAAGACATGAATGTCAGTTCCCATGAGTGACTCAAGTGAATTTCACTCTACATTCCCTCCAAATATACTATGTTGTGATTTTTCTGTTATTTCTTCTTGTTAGTCTTCTAAGTGTTCATTCTCTTTTTAGCCACCTTATTCTGCTGGCTGTACCTTGCTCAGAATATAGCTTTAACATCCTCCTTGACCTCCAAATTTCCCAAAACTTCGTTACAAAAGTTACCACTGTTTAACATCTGTAAATATCTTGATAGGTGGAAGTTACAAGGATAATGATGCAATGCTCCAGTTAAGACAAGCCAGTGAGAGAATTTTTTTGCTGTTTATGCAGAGTGGTTACACAAACAAATATCAAGAAAGGGGAAAAGACTATCTGACCCAGCCAAGACCTGATGGAGCTTTTCCTCTAAACTCAACTCTGAACTCAAGTAGAATGTCAAATCATACAGATGCATTTATGAAACACACATCGTATCTCTGTGTGGACTTTTTTTTAACACTAAAACATGTATGTCTTTTATGGCTGTTTAGCCATACTTCCTGGTGGACAAACACTATCATTATTAGGCAAGTATCACTTAATGAAGTCACAATGGTGCAATTCCACAAAAATAGCTTACACTGAAATTTCAAATTAACACCTGTTTTTGCTCAAATCAACCTATAACATCATCAGTGAAACCAGCATGTGTAAATTATAAATGAGCTTAAAGAAGAGTTACATGACTTTCATATTGTTTCATCTTTATGCAAGAACTTCAATGTTGCCCACAGACCCATGTGCAGGTCCTAAGAGTCCAAGACCCACACAGGTATACTTGTCCAACTTCTAGCCACAACAGGCACAACTAAGCCACAGCAGAGTGCTAGAAGCCCAATGTCACTAAACGTTATGTACCTGTACTATTTAAATTCAAGACATCTCCTTAATGCATTTTATAAGGAATTGTGCTGAAGAACAAAAAACCCCATCTACTTGAAGGAAAAAAGTCTGCCATAGTATTTAGTTTTATAAACACACAACTTCAACTGCAAAATTCACATACTTATTATGTTGTCTTCCTGAACAGGGAGATTAGTCTCATTTTCTTTCTTATCCTGCCTTCTTCCTTCCTTCTTTATCATTACATAAACACATGCTTTATTTACTTTGTACAATAACATTCCTGTTGTACTTTATAGCTACTCTTGAATTTTTCTTCTGCTTTTAGAACATTCTGTGGTGACTTCAGGCACTTAATATATTTTCTCAATATGCCTCTAAGACAGGGAAGCGGTGGCATCCTCATTTAAATCACAGGGAAGTGTAGCCTGGTGAAGGGGTGTACAGAATTGTCCTACACATGCAGGAAACTGATTTCAGAAGAGGAAATTTCACTTTTTTCAGCTTGATGGGCAAAATGCATGGTGCTACGATAAACTAGCCCTCAACTATCTCAGGCTGGAAAATGAGGCATGTATTTAAATGCATTTTCTGAAGAACCATTTTGCACCAGACGTAGATAGCATGAAAATGAGAACCCTCTAGCCTCTTCCCACTCTAATGAGTAGTTCTCACAAAAACTATGTTGAAAGGAATTCCAGAATGAGTACATTTGGTTTAGAATTTGCTTATTATCATATACTTACACATTTTAGACCAATAGCACACAGAATTGCTTCAACTAATTTTCTTCAGCATTACATTTATAAAGCCAGGGAGATAAGCATTGATATTTAGAGGACCCATGCTACCATGACTAGTGGTTACTATTCGACAGTGCCATTAAGAAAGGAATGGGAAATATCTGAGGTAGATGTACCTGATTTACTAAAAATATCTTCCTACTATTTCACAGACTACTAAGTCGCAAATAGAATTTTACAGTTGAAATTTCTGTGCTGCTGCCATTGTTACTGTTAGAGAATTTTTAACTCTGAGGTTCCAAATATTTAGGCAGATTACAGACAAGTGTGACAGTATGTACTTTTAAGTAAGTAATTCATCCCTTCAGAATTATTCAGTTCATGGTGAGCTTATATAAGACATATTGGCTTATAAGCCTTACATTTGGCTGGCCTCACCTATATGTTAAGGTATTTTTGATATTTACATTACAAATGTTTAGATCCACATGATGTCATTATTTTCAGGTTTTATTTGCTGACCATATCAATTCCACTGCAAGCTTATTTTTAGCACTATATATTCAGCCTTCCTACTGGTGCAAAACCGTGTTTTAACTACCTTGTTCTCTGGCTGTTTTAGGAACCATCAGCTTTTCAATAAGGGTAGAATGTTTTACTAATGCACTGCTCACTGAGGTGTTTCTTAGAATTTGATTTAAAAAATACTCTTTTTCTGAAACTTCTAGTTTTCCTTCTCCTAGTCATGTCCCTCAGAACCCTTTAATTAACAGTGGGGCTCAAATAAGCTAGAAAGAGCCAGAAGCACTGGCTCCTTTGTCTTATAACTGGATGGAATTCTCTCCTTATGCTACTACAGAAGTAAAAAGAAATCTGACAGAACCCATTCACTTAGTGGCAGCTTGGTACTTGCAAATAACACTGAGGATACCTAAGGTAGACTAATTCAAACAGCCTGAAAAACGGGGGCAAAAGGGAAGACTTTTTTGGCCAGAATCCAGCCAAGAACAGTCACTCCAAATACCAAAGTGCTATGCAACCTGGAATTTGTATACTCTTTGAAGCAGCAAGAGTCAGAAGTGACAGACACAATCCAAATCCAGTGGTCACAGTATTTTTTGATGGAAAACTACTGCTGACTGGAAGAAAAGTAATAGTCTTAATTGCAAAACGGGGGTACTGGTTCATGTTGACAGTGTGATTAAATATCTTTCTGAAGCTTCTAAGAAAGGGAGGTAGTGCTTTGCAAGAAGCATATTTCACCACTCTGAAAATGTAAATTGAAAGACCTCCAGCTGCCCACTGTTCCTCTCATTAGAGGCAATATTCTCATTTACCATCCATGAACTTACACTTGAGGAAAAGGAAGCAGAGAGTTGTATTTCAGTGTAAATGGACAGAACAAAGATATGCAATGCAGAAATGCAAAGATATACAGAAATTCTATTTAACGATTTAGAAGGTTCTTCCCTAAAACCTCAGGAGAATATAATTCTCTGTGCTACAGCAGAGGAAATCTGTCAGGAGACTGCAAGTACCTTAAGGTGTCATTGTTAATCAGTCCATTATTTAACTGCAGGAACTTTTCTCCAAATCAAGCCAGCAGACACTCCGTAATACCTAACCTGTAATTCATCAAGCTCTTCATCTTCTAAGCCAAAACTTGTCCTCAAGTTCCCCACACAACAGAGCACGAGCCAAGGCCACAAGCTGGGCACCTACACAATCCTTTTTTAGTAAATATGAAGCAGAAACTCTCATGCGGCCTCCATACTGTGCACAAGTTCATAAACACATAATAAATTAAATATAGAGAAAAATAGTCACCAATGAGACCACAGTCCTGGACTCCAGCTTTCCAAAATGGGTATCCATCATACTGACACTGAAAACACTCATATTTATGCCTATTCTAGTGAAGTGTTCACAAAGCACCTTTTATCTGAAGGAAAAACCATCATCTAGAAATAGCATGATGAAATTCCAACAGTGAATCCAGAAAGTCTGTTTTGCTTCTCCGCAAAATCCAGAATACTGGAGCATTTGCTAATCTATGAATTCTAAGAATCTAAGAATTGAAGTATTACTGCAGAAAATTTCAAGATCTTAAAAAATGGGGGGTGAGGGCTTTGTAGGAGGAAAGAAGGGAGTATGTTTTTTGTAGTTGTACTCACATCGAAAAGGTGATGCAGGTTGATCCTGGCCCAGTCTCAGTGGTAATGAGCCCTCGGTGGATTGTTCTCCTGAAATCACTTTTTTTACTGGATAATATTTGGGCTTAATCACGTATTCCTGTGTTTGGCCATGATGAAGATTCATCATCAGTGTCTGAGATGAAAGGGGTATCACCCTGTTTTGGAAAAAGGTAGAAGAGACAGAATGATGTAAGAATTAATAAGTTAGACTTAGGAGCTACTGGTAAAAATATTGAAGACAATTTCATCTCTATTCCAGGTTCTTAAAATACAGTTTGGGAAACTTAGTAGCTTCCAAGTAAGCACCTGATTTTCCATGCATGTAGCATTTTCATTGTCTTGTCAGCTCAATAAACCCCTAACAGATAAAGACTACAGGGGTTATGTGACTCCCTTTTTGACATGGCAAGTGGAATATCATGGACAGCTCAGAAAACAGGGAATACAATAAAGCCCTGCTCAAAATCACGAGTTGCAGCTCAACTTCATTAACACAGAGCAGGGGTGCATTCAAAGCTTTCTCAATTTCTTACAATTGCCATTTCACACCAGGTATATTAAGTACAATCTAAACCCATCTGACTTTCTCCCTCTGTCCCCAGAAACCCAGAGCACTGCTCCTCTTTCCCTTTTTCAGCCTGTTTCCCATGTCATCAGGTCTGTTTCCCAGAGTCACGTTACTTTCTCCATCCATTTGCTTTCTTCGCCTGCACTATTGAACATCTCTGACAAATGTCCCATAATCACATGGCCTCCCTTAACAGCAAAACTATTTCCCCTTCCTGTTAAACATTATAATTCCTTCAAGCTCCCAGATTCCCTCACTACCAATCCCCATTACTTACTTGTATTGTTAGATTCTTATGACCCCAGCTCTCACATCGCTGCCCAAGGCTTTACCAATTTTCAGTAACAATTCCTTCCTTTCCCTATCAAAACCCCCATGACTGTTTAGCCACCACCCCAGCAGGAATCATTTCTTCACCAGCCAACTGGCCTCCACTCTTCCACAGGGCTCCCCAGCAACAAATGGGGCAGCAGATTGGGCAGCCCTGACCCACATGCAATGGAACTGCAAGCTGCTCTGGGGCCCTGGACTGCCAAATCCCATAGCCTCACAAGTAATAGCACACCTTCAGGTAGCAAACCTACTAATAGCATGCCTTCACATAGTCACAGCTAGTGTAGTTCAGATTGTAAAGACATGTTCCTCAGAGAGTAGTGTTAATTACTAACCTAAAAACAGTGCCTATTAAGACTACATTGTCCTTTGCTCAAATGAAGGCAAAAAGAGTAGGATGCTGTAAGCCTCCCTCACTTTATTCTTGACTGACAGTCTGTAATTAGTTGGGTCTTCAAAAATAGAAAATAGAAAAGCTGTGGAATTTGTAACAACCATCCCTCAGAGCCACAGCTCTGCAGGGTAAATAACTGTCCTCTGAAAATAACTCACAATCCCTATATCATAGAGGACAGCTGAGCAGCACTTCCCCATAGTGGTGAGACCTCTGAGTTTCAGCTAAGAAGTTAGATGACTATTGCATTGTTTTTCAACATGTGGACCCTTATCTCCAAAGCAGTGCCTAGTTCCTTGGTCATGTTATTCAAGATGCTTAGTAACTGCTGTAGCCAATGGACTTGTGGTTAGAACAAACAATGGGCTTTTGTCCTACACAGATGCTCTTGTTAACTTGGATCGGTTTGAGAAAAAGAGCATTCATTAACAGTGACATTCTATGACTCCTATGTAGAACAGAAACATAACTGCACAGGCTGTGTCCAAGTCAATCTTTTGTAATACAGCATTTACAGTCTCATTACGTTCAGTAAAAGTCCTTTTCCCAGACTAAGAAAGAATACTGTCCTTCTATGTTGTCTTTAGGTTTCTTACCAGCAAATCAATGAGGCACTTCAGGGACACTGGAGGTCAGGCTCAGAATTCAAAACTTTCTGCTAGGAATTATCACCAGGAAGCCCTCAGCCTGAGATAAAGCTGGAGTTGCTGCCTTTAATACTGCTTACCTATGAATTTCATTTCTTTAAAGAGTCACTGCAATCATTCCAGCACAGCCTGTTTTTTCTAACAGACCTCATTTGATGCCCATGTAGAAGGACAACCATTTCTGTTCTTGGACATGAGTGTTTACACTAAGTGTATAAGCAGGCCTTGACAACAGAGCTCCAAATATGACATGCAGATGCTGCCATTTAAGTGGCTGAATACTTTTTGTTAAGGCTATAGCATCTTGTAAAGCATTGCTGCATCCAAGAATAGTTAAGGCTGGAAGGAACCATGGATGGGAGCAACAGGTCCAACCTCAACTCAAGGAGGGTCTTCCTAAACAACCCCTGATTAGCCATCCCTTAATGATCTTTGTTGCCCTCCACTGGACCCAGTCCAGGAGCATGATGTCACTCTTGTACTGACCAGCCCAAAACTGGGCACAGCACTACAGGTGTAGCTTCACTAGCGCTGAGTAGAGGGACAGGATCACCTCCCTCAACCTTGCAATGCTCTTCCTAATGCACCTCAGGATACCATCAGCCTTCTTGTCCATAGCTGCTCATGGACAGCTTGTTGTCCACCAGATCCCCCAGGTCCTTTTCTGCAGAGCTGCTTTCCAGTAGGTCAGTCCCCAGCCTGTACTGGTGCAGGGAGTTTTATTCTTCCTCAGGTGCAGAACTCTGCATTTGGCTTTGTTGAATTTCAGATAGTTCTTCTCTGTCCATTTCTCCAACCTGTCATGATTTGCTTCTGTAACGCACTCTAAGGTATCAGCCACTCGTCCCAGTTCTGTTTTGTCAGTGAACTTCCTGAGGAAGCACCTGCTGCTCCATCCAAGTCACTGATGAATAAGTGAACAATACTGGACCCAATATCAACCCTTGGGGGCCACCACCAATGACAGGTCTCCAACTAGACCCTGTGCCACTGATTAAGACCCTCTGGGATCTGCCATTCAGCCAGTTCTCAATCCACCTCACTGTCCACTCATCCAGTCCGTACTTCCTGAGTTTGCCGATGAGGATGTTGTGATGGGCAGTGTTGAAAGCCTTGCTGAAGTCCAGGTAGACAATATTCGCTCCTCTCCCCTCATCCATCCAAGCAGTTTTATCATTGTAGAAGGCAATCAGGATAGTGAAGCATGATTTGCCCTTTAGTGAATCCATGCTAACTACTCCTGATCACCTTCTTGTTTTCCACGTGTCTTAAGATGGCCTGTAGAATGAGGCACTCCATTACCTTTACGGAGACCAAGGGGAGGCTGTTTATCAGTTCTCAGTTCCCTGAGTACTCCTTTTTGCCCTTTTTGAAAACCAGGGTGCCATTTGCTTCTCTAGTCCTTAAGGCACCTCTCCTGACTGCCATGACCTTTCAAAGTCAACCGTGAGTGGCCTAGCTATGGTGTCTGCCATCTCCCTCAGCACTCTCATGGATGCATCCCACCATGGCCCATGGACCTGGAGATATCAAGTTTGTCTAGGTGATCTCTAATGAAATCCTCCTTGTACAAGAAAAAAAGTCTTTCTACCACCATTTCCTTTCATAGATCTCCTGGACTGGAGATGGTTGAGGACTGGTCTTCTCAGTAAAGACTGATGGACAGAAGGTGTTCAGTAACTGCCTTCTCTGCACCTTCTCTCACCAGACTCCCTGCTCCATTCAGTAACCGGCCGGGTTTTTGCTACTCATGAATTTGAAGAGGACTTTCTTCCTGTACTTGATATCCTTGGCTAGATTTTTAATTCCAGATGGGCTTTGGCCTTCCATGTTGCATTTCTGCATACTCTGAAGTACTCCATATTTGCTCTAAGTGGTCTGTCCCTGCTTCCGGTGTATCTATCCTGTCTGTGCTTGAGTACTGACAGGAGCTCCTTGCTCATCCACAAAGGTCTCTTGCCCTCTTTGCTCAATTTCTTGCTCCTCAGGATGCACCAGTTTTGAGCCTGGAGCGAGTAGTGCTTGACTACTGACCAGCTCTCTTGGAACCTTCTTCCCTGCAGGCACATTCTCATGAGATTCCTCCAAGAAGGTCCCTGAAGAGGCTAAAGTTCACTCTCCTGAAATCCAGGTTGTGTACTTAAATGCTGCCCTATTTCCTTCATGCAAGACTCCACAATGTTATGGTCAGTGTAGGCAAGGCTGCCCCAACCTCCACGTGTTCAAAAATGTCTTCCTTGTTTGTTGGTATAAGGCCCTCACAGTAGTCACATGAAACCAATGTCAAGACTTGTCTAGACCCCTTTTCCTTGCATGTTTATGCTCTGGTTTGATGATCTTGGTGTATAACTACCAAAGATCCTGAGTGCAGGTCCACAAGTGTTTAGACTTTCCCCAGTATTCTGAGCAGCTTGACTCGTCTTGCTCACCAGAAGTGCCATTCCACTAGGAGCTGATATGGTCAAACATCAAAATATTCATGAGATCCATACGTTCTGGCTGTTCTTTTGATATCCAAATTCTTTGCAACATAACCTAGTTCTTAGAGATGTTAGCCTATAATCCAAAGGATACTGCATACCTAACTGAGGTACTGCATCTTCCACTGGAACCAAGGATACTCCTCTAATTATACCATGGGAGTCTGAAGAGACCAGCCACATAGCTCTATCTAGGACTTTGATATAGATGCTAATAAAGGGCATAGATTTTTTTCTTCCTAGACCAGAGAGACCTTCAGTGCTGCAGGACTTGGAAGCAAAAAGATATGATTTCTAGTGGGCTCAGGAGCCCCCAGCACAAAACAGAAGCCAAGCCTGCTACTATGCTCAGATTCTTTTAGCAGTCCCAAGGCAAATGGCTCAGGTAGGTTACCATCTGTTCAGAGTACACCACTGAGTACACCACTGTAGCAATGCTAGGCACTAAATGGAGTGTTTTCATCTATTCCTAGTGTTGGAATATCCAAATAAATAAGTAGCAGGATAGACTAATTTCCTCAAAACACCACTCAGTACTCAAGGCCTCTTGCTACTACAGCCCACAAGACTATACTTGTAGTAGGTCACAGACACTCTAAACCAGACTTTCATTATTTAAAACAAAGAAATTCAAGGCATACTCATCAACTCGTGGCCATTCTACTTAACATTAAAAGATAAATAGGTCTTTTAGGATAAATATTAATAACAACTGTCACAAGTTTTATTACTTCCCAACGTTGGTGTGTTTGTTGCACATTTGAACACAACATAACTCAACAGAACCCTTGCACATTGCTGAAATACAAAATATTCCAGTCCTCCTAAAGCTCCCCGTAGCACTAGTTAAAAAGATGCAATCAACAGTTCCAATCTTTAAATTCTAAATGAAATGCACAAGATTACACAGGAGTTTTGCATTACACAGGCTGAACCGGGAGTTTTTAAACAGGTAGTCAAAACTGATATTAACTTAAAAAACATGATGAAAACTTTCCATTCCTCAAGTGTACACTAGGCAGACAAACATCTGACTGCATCTTCAACAAACAACTAATGTGATAAATACTAATAAGGTTACAAGAGCACTACAGAGGGAGAAGAAACATTTGCAGCTATCATGCAAAAGAAAGCTCTCTTGCTAAAAGCAAACAAGAAATGTGGCATATCAGGGTAACTCTGGCAAGCAGAAATGAGGCCAGCAACATTTGGCATGAGAAATAGTGTCTAGACTAAGTCAAGGCTCATTGAGGTTACTTTCCTTATTTTATTTACTGTAAGTCTGATGCTCCCAAGCTTGGCTCCTAGCTAGCAACACTTTAAAAAAATGGGACTTGCTAATGCTATTGTTTCATGCAAGCACAAAATTAATTCCTTCTTCACTACCTCCTCTCAAAGTCACAATGAAAAGCCAAAAGGAGAAGAAAACCAGCATTTTCTAAAACTATGAGACAGTAAAGAAAATATGCAGGCCAGTTCAAAAGGCACGAAAAAAAACTAAATCCCTTCCCCCCACACACACCCTGCAAATTATTAAAATTCAGTTGCTAGCTCAGCCTGACCTTTGCCAGCTGTTTCCTTCTTCCACTGCTTCTCTGATATGTATTTTTTTTAAGATACATGAAAAAGTTTAACTTCTCAGCTGATGATGAACAGATGGGATTTCTTCAAAGCCCTTTACATTAGCATATCAAACATTAATCAAGCATGGCCTGTTTCACAAGGTCTCACCAGTCACAAGAGATGAAAGAGAGGAAGCGATCAGTTTTTCTTTATCGCTGCAAAAATTCTGCACAGAACTGATTTTATGCACTAATATCTATTTTTAATGTACACCTAGAAGTCCTACCCCTGAAATACAGTGCAAAGCCTGCAAAAGAAGCACTGAGACCTGCATTCCCTAAAATAACTGGGGTTGCATTCATTATAGAACTGCTCTGACTTTTTATCTTTGCAATGCATTTTTCCCCAGGCAAAATTTTGCAAAGCCAGTGCTTTGGATATGACTAATTTATTTTAAAATAATGCCTTCAAATATTTTACTTTTTTTACCCCCTTAAAGGGTTAAAATATTTTTTGCAACACAGACAAGATCTTACTTGATCACCACCGAATTGACTTGGTTGGTTAATTAGGTAATTCCACAAATACAACAAATCCGAATAAAGATATTTAATGTACAACAAGATAAAAAAGGGTAAACAGGAATTCAAAATTCTTTATAAAGGTTCACACAGGAATGTGAAACAAGCTTTTATTCACAAGTACCAGTTTTATCCATTTATATATAATTACTGTGGTAAAAGCTTTGTCCAAGACACTTTCAGGGATCATATAACTCTTGAGTGTTTACTAAAAAAGTTAGCCCTGTACTTCAAAACTCAACTGAATTGCTCATTGGTTAGAATCCTTTTGCCAGCACAAGCTTGTGTAATAGCTGAAATAAAGCTCTGTGAAACAACACTGTTTGAAAACTCAGTGCAACATCCATATATTCCGTATTTCACATACAACAAAGACTGTAACAGGCTGATTATGACCATTCTTCCAGGTTTCTAGAGACAGAGACTGAGTTTTCCAGAATCCCAAGAAATGTTTCACTTCCTAAATGTCAAAAAGCAGAAAGAGGTCTTAAGGCAAAAGAAATGTGTCTCTCAGTTACATATTCAAATACAGAACAAAAATAGAGATGCTCAGTCACACAACCTAAAGAAAGCTACAGTTCTTGCAAGTTACACAGCAGCAGGCAAGAATTCCTCATATAATAGAGCATTCAAAGATTAAATTTTAAGCCTATTCCTTCTGTAATTAAATTATAAATGGTATTTCTATCTGTGGGGAAGAATAGGAAAGCTTGCCTAGTATATCTTTTCATTAGAATGAATAGAGAAAATTTGTTCCACTCTGCTTTCAAAGGGCCATCAAGATACAAGTGATGCAGATTTTTTTAAAAATTTCTTAGATCATTAAGTCTTCAGTATTCTCAAAGTAAACAAACACTAAAGGAAACAGTATGCATAGTGGCTAAAAAAATCTGGTATGAGACAACAATGAACATAGGACAGCCATGAGTCTGTAAGTCTCACAGTAACAGCAATTCACAAACTTCCTTTTTCACCATGCACCAAATGAACAACTAGGAGTTAGAATTTATTATCATCTCATGCATACTTTTACCAACACTTAACCAGTGAAGTTCTTTACAAACCCAGATTAATTAATTTGATATCTGGATTATTTTATATAGATTCTCAGCCATACATACATCTTCAATTTGTCAGACACCTCTTACCAACAAAGGTCAAGGAGGAAGAAAAAGAAAAAACCCCACAACAAAAAACCTAGGTGTGTCCACAACAAAAATACCCAGGTATGTTGCTGAGTGGTTCTCATTCCCCTGTTCTTATTGGTTTATTGTTTCTTTATTCTTTGTTGTTGTTTTCCAGGATGCTGCATTTGATAATACTAGAGTCAGATAAGATACTTTGTCAGTATCAAACTCAGTAATTGAGCTTTTAAAAGAGTGGCTGTTTATGTCACAAGTATTTGCATTAAAGAACTGACCTACAAGTTTTCCTTATGTTGCAGTACTGAGTCAAGACAAAATTCACTAGTTAGCAGCAATCTTGCTTAACCAAAACACTGAGTCACTTCAATACATAATCTTCAGTAAATTCATCTATGTTATTGCCTTCCCTGGTTTACATTATGTTTTCTACAGAAAAATTGCTTTTGTCTTCATAGTACTAATGGCACATTACACTAACTGTGTAACAACAAAATTACTCAGATAAAGACATATTAACTAGTGATAATTTCTAATCTGTCTACCCATGAGACAGACTTTGGTATTAGAAAGGCATGCTGAAATGACGACTAAAAATAGAAACAAACTCCCACAATGGATGTCAAACCAAAAAGGCAAATAAGCACAACTGCTGCAAAGCAAAACCATGCATCACTAATCTACTCCAACTCTTGGGCATGTTAAATAAAACAGGAAACAAAGAGCCCAGTAAGCTGATATAATTTATCTGAAATTTGAAAAAGACTTTGAAGACTTATCTTACAAGAGGTTACTAAGAAATCCTAAATTATAAAAGTGTTTCAAGCTTAAACCAAACAAATATATGGAACTGAACAGGTATACTTAATTTTCTTGGACACACATTAATTATAATACAATCTTTTGAAGTCTACTAACACATACATGGTTTGGTATTACATCACTTCAGTTTATTAAGTAACTCAGAAGTATATGCAATAATGTTGCAGTAGTTCAGAAAACCCCCAATTCTAATTTTGTCTTCCAGACCAGCAAGTAAGTATTTACACAAGATAAATTTACTCTGAGAATACGCTCACATCCTTATCTGAATTAAGCAGAAATCTGTTATTTAGAAATATAATACCTAAATAAAAGCAAAAATGTCAGTAAAGAACATAAAGCCTTGGTCTACCATTGATATTCTGACAGATTCATGATTACACAAAACAAATGCAGCCAGCAAGTAACAACCCCATAAATCTTTTAAATAGATGCAGATAGATTAGCAAAAAAATGTTTTGTCACTAGAGCTTGTTATGTCTAGAAAATGTTTTAGAAATATGATCTTGGTGGTTGAAGGAGTCAGATATAAGGAATACATCAGAGGTTCATAACCTGTTTATAAATTAGACTTATGTACAACTAGGAAAATTAAAAAATCCAAGACAAATAATAGTGGCTAGACAGGAAGAAATGAGGACTCAAAGTACCTGGACTGCAGATGAAATCGAGCACCAATGAACATGACAATACACACCAGAAGCAACTAGACTTTGTCACACACAACTGATGTCTATGCTAACTGCAGCCAACCACCCAAGAGACTCTGCCATCAGCCTACTGAAAGCTTCCAGTGTACAAAACTGGATTAAAACATACAACTCAAAGCATTACTGAGTGCAAGAGCTGAGCAAAAATAACAAGGAAGGCTTTAAAAGGCATTGATATTCACAAAGCTAAGAGTGTCCATGAAGTGCCCAGGCAGAGAAAAGCTAGGCTCTGGTTCCAGGTGAAATTCCTTAGGGAATGTATGACAAAGATACAAAATAACTCTTAATTGAAAATTAACTTTAATTAGTTCTAAACTCAACAAGAAACACTTTTTCCACATACTGCATAACCAGAACTATAAGTCATAATCAATCATTTTTGCTTTCAGGAATGCCAATGTAAAGGGATGATGAATACACCTCAAATTCCATTATGAGATCACAGAAACAACTCAGAAATCCCTATGCTTAAGGATATCAGTTTCCCAACATAATAAAAAATGTAAACAGAACCTGTTTTTCTCCTCCTAAGGAAGTGCCAGTTGTGCAAGTCAGAGCACTTCATCCCTCTGTAACACATACTGATTTCTTACATAAGCAACTATTAGCAGATGTATTATGATATTGACTTTGCCAAAATATTATACACCAAAAGTGCTGTGTGCTCATACAAGAACAAATGATGTCTTCATGTTTGAATGGGGAGATAGTTTCTGCACGTTAAGAATCTTAATCACATTTACTGAAGGCTTTCTAAATTTACTTGACAAGAAGCATAACGTGCATAGTGCTTTATGACCAGCAAGCCTTTAAAATGTCAACATTACATCCAGACTCGATCTTCATTGCAGGTATTAATCAGTAGAAGCTCTTTTTGGTTTATGAAATCAGCAATAAGAAGCTCTGAGAGACTGTACTGGCTACAGTATACACTCCCTGAAACACCCCTGGGACTGCTCTTATTAAATTGCATCACAATATTTAGCAACCCTAAAGATGGAGAGTCAAACAAACAAACAAAAAACCAAACATACCCCAAAGTTTAACCAAGTTCTCCACAGCAGCCACCTAAATTCAAGTGATGAAATAATGGCATGCTTCCTACCACATCTGGGAAGTTTGGAAGTGGTGCAAGGCAAGAACAGAAGTACATATTGTGCTGTACCCCTGAGGGTGAAAAGATGAGTGGTGAAAAGTTCTGGATGTAGAAATTATATTTGTTTTAGGCCAAGAACACTTCTAATTTCTAAGTTTTTAAATGTATAATTACTATTTTAGCTGAACTAGATAAACAACTCATATGATCTATTTTTTTCATACCACAAAATTGAGGAATAAAGACTATTCTCTAAGCCATCACCAAAATGGAATGCTTCCATTTGTGGGCAGAAGCAGGGAAAGAGGAGCCAACAGCAAGCAGTTACACTTACCAGGACTCTAACTTTGGGGCTCAGGAGCTTAGGACATACATGTACTAATAGTATGCACATAACATTACACAAAGAATATTTCCTAATTAACTAAGATAGTAAACTCATGAAGGATCAAACAACAAAAAATTTCAAAAAAAACTGTTAGTGAATTTTAGTTTGTTGAAATTCAGCCATCTAATCTTTTGTTCATTAAAAATGATAGATATAATGCTTTATAACTATGTGTTTATGATCACGTACTTTCAGAAAAATAACACCCAGGGAAATCATGAGTTTGTGCCTACATGCCATAATGTCTCAAAAAGTAATAAATAGAAGGTGGCTTTAATACTTTTAATGTCAGTACAAGATCCATGATGTAACAAAGTCACTTCAGTAGAGCTAAAAAATAGACTACAGCTAACAGAACGAATAAAGCATTTTTTTACTGTATGACCTGGGAAATTCCTCTGCAGAGAAAACCTTGACAAAGAACCTTGACAACAGATGAACAAAACATGCTTTATTTATCCTCCTATTAGAGATAACACAAAAAATAATTTAACTTCAGCACAACACTATTTATCTGCCTGTTCAACAGGGGGGAGCAGATATGGTAATTTTTACCTATGTGATTAATCACTTTAAGACTTAACAGGAACAGCACTTTAGGAGCACCTCTGTTGGCTTAGTGTCACAGAATCAGGAGAGGCACAACGTAGACCTTTTAATTACAAATATTAAAGGAATTAAAAACAAGTTTAGTACATCAACAGTTAACTCTAGACATATATATAAATACAATATTTCACAAAATAAAAATGCTTTTAAACAGCATTCAAGGTATCTAGATTTTAAAATAGGCTGTCTTTTCCTCATTTACTTGCTTAATTTAATCCCATTATAAAAAGATTCGTTGCTTGAAAACTGTGTTGAAATCATCTTTCAGAGAGCAAACCTAGATAATACTAAGACAGTAACACTTTTGTCTGACAAATATTCTTGATTTTCAGCAAAAATTACAGGGCTAAAGACGAGTGTAGATTTCAACTCAAAAGTGACTCACCCCTTCAGTGCTAATGAGCCCTATGAATGCTATAATTAAAATTAATATCATAATGATGCACTGGTTTTATTTCTAAAATAATTAGGTAGAAGGTAAGCTTTCCTAGGGCAATGAAGTCAGGGATGAAAGCTAAACTGTATGAAATTGTAATTTTAGTACTGATCTTGCTTTACTGAGCAATACAGTTTATGACAGAGATAGAGAAGTCAGCATAGAATAGGCACACGTTTTTCCTTTTTTCCACTTTTGTATCTGTAAAACAAAGATCTACATCACCCTCTAATAAGATACTGCAAAGTATTTAACAGTGAAAGGCTGATACACTGCTTGGTACACATGCAAAAAGAATATTGAAACAGTTACACTGAGTTTAATACAATCTGTTTTCCCAGACACTAGCATAAAATCCTGATTCCACTGAAGTCAAAGGCAGAACTCTCATTTATTTCCTTGCTGGCCATGATTTCATCCCACAACTTTGTTACTTGTCAAACACAGCTTTGCACCTTCAGACTTTAAGCCCATGGATGCTGCATTCAGCGGTCTTCATCCTGCCTTGGAAAGCCAAACCAGATTCCTCGTGGTTCTTAACTTCCTAGCTCCTGAAACCCACATTTGTCACCCTGGAAGGCAGTGAAATGCAAACAAACTTAAAGAACACTGTATCCCTGACTTCAGCCCATGATCAACACAGGGATAAAGCATGTGAAAGCAATCTAATTCCTTATTATAAAAATAAGTCCAACTACACTTGAAATTCAGCTTGCAAGAAAGCAGTTATGAAGCATTTCTGACATACGGCTGAACCAACAATGTCTGGAAGAACTTGGATATCCTATTCCAAACCACTTTGCCTACTTCAAAAAAAAATAAAAATACTGTGACCAAAAGCCCAGACTGCATTCCAGAGGTCTAGGAATAGCTTGTTTTCCTATTTGCAGTTGGTAAATTTGAAGTCTGTGAGGCATTCCTCTGGTTTTTAAGGATGTCTCCGATTTCTCCTCAAAAATTCACTTTGCTTCTTTTTCTACATGTAAAATTCTGCTTTCTCTAGAGCGATAAGCTGCGTTATATGAAATATTTTTCAGAGTTAATCTTGAGAAAATGCAATTGCTATACATGCCTTCTTTCTGACACTGTCCCACTCCTTAGTTTTGATACAGTATACTAGACATATATTTTAAGTTGCTAAAACTTGTGACACAGGCATAACAGTAAACCACATTTCACAATAATTTTTTTTCTCCCTGTTGCATAAGGGATGAGTTTTAAACATAAGATGAATACTGTCATTCCAACAAGTCTAAACTATAAAAAGGACAGGTTATAAAGTGTTTGAGATTACATTCTTAGGGCTCAACTTAGAAGCTTCTTCTCACATTTTTTTGATTTGCATGCTTCATTATTGAAATGTCTAGTAGAGTTCGTTTTCTTTCTTCATTAATGACTTCAAAGAAACACATGCTTGAACTCCTAAATATATTAAACTAATTTAAATTATCTTAAAACACCCAGTGGCTGCTCAGCAAACCAGAAAGGGCAGACTGCACTTCTGGAAATAATATACTATTTAGTTAGTGAACTGCATGCATCATGAATTACAAAATAAACACATCTAATTAAAGAATATCACAAATATATATACATCTAATTTGAGTTTGTTAAAGCTGCTAAAGTATCACAGTGACATAGAAACATAAAAATTAATTTAAAAACTGAAGGCAACCTTCTTAAAAATTACTTTTCTTTTAAAAAGAACATTTTTATGAATCCCATTTATGCTCTTTATTTTCCAGGGGTGAACAAAATAAAAGAAAAAAGCAAACACTTATGTACCTTCAGAAGTACAATTCACATTTAAAAACTCATTGGTTTATGGTATAACAAAAATTTAACTATGGCATTACCCTCTACAAGGATGAGTTCTATTACAGAATTTCTGAAAATTAAAACATGATTTCTACCAAACTGAAAAAGTCACTAAACAGCTCAAACCACCTTACACACACACTAAACCAGACAACTTGTGAACAAAATCTGCTGAGGTAATTTGTCATGGTAGAAATGTAAGTCAAACAGTACCATCTCAGGACCACTAAGAAAAGCCTGTATTTTGGAAAGATCCTATTCTCTGGTGCCAGCTGGTTTGTGAATTACACATCCTCAGCAGCCTGGAAGAACTTGTTCCTCTGAACTTTTGGAAACTGGTATTCCTGCCAAAGAGACCTTTCTGAGGCTCACATTTAGCCCCTTGGTTCTACATGAAGCAAATTCACCTCTACCTCAATAAAGCAACAAGGACTTCGGAAAGCTCTGGGTACTACTGTGAAACAGACATTACACATTTCCAGATCACTTTGCTACCTTGAGTCATGAGGATGCTGAGCACATTCTTCCTGTTTCCAGCACTTAAATATTCCTGTAATTGACCAGTATTTCTCAACACTTTTGGAGTTCTTTGGCAGGACTCACTGCTCAGTGCTATTTTTAGAAACTCCAGCGATAAATACCATAGGTACCTACCCTTCTACACCATTTCATGATGAAAAGGCATAGCTGTTTGGAATCCCTGGGCTTAACACAGTACTTTTGAACAAAGAGTGAAAGATAGAGCAATCACTACTCATCTCCAGTTCTTTAAATTCTACTTTGGACTTCACGTGTTCAAATGCCTTCAATCTCACATGAGAAATGAGCTAACACTTGAAGCTCCACTATTCATACCCACAGGCAACAAGCTTGAGTGATGAAGGCCCTGGGTCTACCCTTTTGGCTGAGTAGAAGATATAAAAGTCTTGCCATCTGTCCTTGGTACTTGCTGACCAGGCAGCCTGGCATCTTGAGATCAGCTCCTCTTGGGCAGAAAATGGCTGAATCATTCACAGATACTTCCTAAATCTGCAGCCTCCTTCCAGGGGAGAAGCTAAACTTGGGTATCTTTCAGCAGTGAGGACATACCATAGGCATCCTACCCACAGAGATGGCTTGCCCAGTTACATCTGTGCAGGATAATGACAGGTGACTCTGCTGATGCTGTTAGTAGGCAGACAGCAATCCTCTGTTTCACAACTGAACAAACTGGGGATGGAGTCTGGAAATGAGACAAGATTGGGAGGGGGAAAAACCCCAAACCAACAACAACAACAGCTAGAAGCCCCACACAAGAGCCACAGTACAATTATGATCATCCCAAGCCAAATAACATAAGCAGAGCTGACTGGCTGATCTTTCATAATCCTTACAGGCTGATGCTTCTTAGCTTGTAAGAAGCTTTTTCTCAGACTTCTACATACATGGAGATAGAAACTGCTATAGTAGAGGTTTGTTTTCACAATTAAAGCAATCTAGTAACACCAAAATAGTATCTCCTGTTCATACTTGTTCTAAAAGAACAGCTTTTTTTAGCTCAGCTTAACTCCTACTGCAGTAAAAATGCACTTAACACTTAGCCAAGAAACATCTGAAGTATCTTCCTTGACAGAAGCAAAGATAAAATCCCACAAGCACCTGAAAAAAATATCTAGTTTCAAAGTACAGGGCATGCAACAATTTCCTAATAAATTTAATGAGCTGGATGTTGAGCATATTTTGACTTTCAAAGTACCCTCAAATTTTTTTGTATTGTCTGTTCTGCAGGTTATGGCATAAGTTGCTGTAGTTCTTCGTGCTGTTTTGTAATGTATGAGGCTCTGCAGTTTCACAGTCCTAAGAGCTTTATTAGTAACTGCAAAATAACACACAATGATAAAAAGAGCAATATTTTAAAGTAATATACCAAAGGGTAACATTTGGGCTGTGCTTCAAGCCGTAACTGCTTTTACTGCCTACTGATCACTTGAGTTTTTGACTACAGTTCCTATGAATGCCAAAACGTTCTGTATGAGGCTGACACACTGAGAACTAGATGCAAACTGCGATAATTTCATTTTACTAAATTCAAAAACTGTTTAGAAAACAATTACAATAAGTATAGAGGTCAACAATTAGAACTGATTTAAACTATCAATGATATTGTTGGAGTTTTTGTTTGGTTTTTTCCCCCAGTAACATAGGAGGGATGGCAGGAAGAGAAGCAGAAAGGATCAGAAAAGCCAAGAGCTGACATTTGAATTTTATCATAGAGGCACATATTACTTTCTCAATTATCTGTAACAAGCTTGACAATTAAAATCATCTATTTTCAGAAGACAAGCACTGTAATTTGTAGTTTAACTGACTGAAACTATTTACCTGAGTTATACAGCTCCAGTCAAAACCAGCTATGGCCCCTCACAGCATGTGTTTAAGGGTATAGGAAAAAGAGTAATTCTGGAAGCTTGTGCCAAGCATGCTAAAAGTCTACAAGTAAACCTTTTCTAGCAAGCACTACCATATTAAGAAGATAAAGATTTTAAGAACCCAAGCATACTGTTTTCTATACAGTTAGAAAAGTTGTCAAACTGTTTTCAATTACTATAACTGCATTATTCTCTGTGTCCCCAGGAGGATGTTGAATCAGAATAGCAACGACTTCCGATGTGAGTCACTGGAAATTTAGAACTTCACAGGATAATCAAGAGGTGAAAACTTAGTAGAGCCACAGCAAGATCAACATGTCAAGGCACTTGACAACTAATATGCACAGAGCTTATGATCTACCCCTCTCAGCATCGAAAAGGAACTCTGTGTGGGAACTGTACTTGTAGAAAGAGAAACATTTAACAAGCCTTCCCACAGATTTTTCTATTTACAACAGTACAGTCACCACAGACTTAATAGAAAGAAACACGTGGCAATCACCAGCTTTTATTGCCTCTTTGGTTTCATTCTTTTGAGCTAGAAGCAGCTTCTTCCTCCTCCCCTTTCTCTTTAATGAGAAAATAACAGGCTATTCAAGTATTTTTTTGAATGTCATAATCTAAGTAAGATGGTAATGTTCGACAATTTGTGTTAGATTACACTATAGCCAATGCATTTCTAACAAACTGGAAGTTAGGCCCACTTAACACTGCCCCTCTAAATCCAGGTACACAACTCCTGAGCCTTCAGGACATGTTTTGTAACATACACTGAGACAAATCTTTTGTCTTAAAAGATGAAAGCTGTAACTTGGCACTCTTGGTCTTGCCTCAAAAAGAAAACTTTCTTTAACCAGATATTTCCAGTTTGGAAGAGGAAAAAAAGATCCTATTCATGATTGCATAACTTAAAAAACTAACACAGAAAGCTAAGAAAACAGCAATCTTATATTTTAAAACTCTAACATATCTTAATCAGGATGAATATTTTGCCCATTTAAAGAAAATTAAATTAATTGAAAATGTTATAGAGTGCCCCTGAAGCATGACATTTTCAAGAAGGGAGCACAGCCAATGAAAGCAACAAATGCTCACATTAAATTGAGAATCATCTAGTTTCCATAGCTACTTTTTAAACAATCATAAGCGCTTATCGTTTCTTAGAATGATCCTGTTTACTATGAATAACTTTAAACTGGCTGTTCTCAGAAAGATCTATTTGAAAACGTTTATTAAAAAGTACAATAATCAAAAGTGGGCACCGCTTTAAACTTTTAAAGAAAACAAATAGGTAAGGTTAAAGAACAAAACAACAGTAAATAACACATTTACTTTTTCCATAATATTATTCGTAGTAGAGTGTAAACCTTAGATACCTCAACCAGGATCCAAATCTTGCCACATGAAACACTTGAAAAATGTCCAGCAATATAAAAATTGCAGTGCAAGAATCATACAAGCCACATGCCCACTACAAAAACTGGGAATGAAAGAAGAGGAGCTCAAAGAGTAACAAACTCCCCAAAGTGAAAATTTGTCACCAGAGCTCCTCTCCCAGGTAACTTTTGTAATTATTTATTTCAACAGCATCAACACAAGTAAATATCAATTAAGCAGATACCCGCTATAACATCTTCATCCTGGTCTGAATAAACTAGGCATCATGTAGAAAAAGCAGCTGCAGTTCATGTTACATGGCAACACCTGACAATGTGCTCATACAGAGTAACCCTGATGGCGAGTAACTTAAAGGAACTCAGGGTCTCCTTGGCTACTTACCAGCCCTTCCTAAATCTTACCCTTGGATAGAGCTAATGCAGTTATTAGGGAAGCTACAGACTTTACACAGCTACACTGTTTCACTTCATATCCTACTGCAGAATCAGGTAGGCTGATTACCCTGGTGACAACTCCAAAGGGAGCTTTGCCATAAAACCTGAAAACATTTGAGGAAAAACTACATTCATAACAGTAAACCTGGTATGTTCCTCTCACCTGGTTAAAGGACTCCAACATGCAGGTGGAGTTAAGAGCACTAACAGCACAGCACAAGAAGAAATGGCAACATCCACTCAAAGCAGCTCTCCAAAGATCTCTCAAGTGCCTGAAGCCAAAACGACAGGAAGACTATGAAAAAAACCTTGCAATGTCCTCTTCCTCCAAGACTCTGACTAGCTGAAGCAACCAGAAGCAAATCCTGCTTCCTCCCCCTTCCATCCTCTACCCTCCACCCCCAAAAACCAACATCCCAGCTACAGAACTGGGAAGCTGGAAGCTATGAAGAGCGTGTGCCTCCCTTCCCCAAAGGGAACAATAAAAAGGTGTGAAATGCCATCCCCAAGCTGACTAGCTGCTACAGAAGACTGACAGACAGACTACTCTGGAATCACACCAAAATCATCTCCTTTACAAGGAGCACTGCAGTGTAGGATCACCAGTTCTCCTCTAATCTTTCAATAACAGTACAAACTGGCAATGAATGGGAGCAAAGGAAGGGGGGAGGGGGGAAAAGAAAAACAAAGAAATAAATAACTGTATTTATACACCTCTTTTTCCTTTTACAATCTCATGCTGTTCAGTTTATGTCACCTGAATTCCCTATAGAAACGTTCCAAGTGTGTGGCTGTGGGTTACATTTGATGTCCTTCTGGAAGTGATATTTATTTCTAATATCACTTCCAGAAGGACATCAAAAAGACAATCCAATTTAGGAATTCACTGGATTTTTCAACAGACCATCAAAAAAAAAATTTACAGAAACAGCCCTCCAGGGTGCAATAGAAAGAAAAGACTTCAGGATGCAAAGTGTACTCTGTAGAGAAAAGTAGCTATAAGACATTGGAATAGCAAAAGGGGTAACGAGGAGGAGTTGGCTTCTTGTTAAGGATCTACATGTGTGCAACAGCTGGAATACCCAAACAGGCATTATATAATAACAACAAAAGCTGTTCAAAGCACTAAGGAGGCACAGCTGGGGCTGTGGTGAACCAGCAGTTGTCCTCTACTTCAGAGCTTCAGGGTTCCAGTGCAGGAAGCAAGAGAGACACCAGAGCTTTTGTTCCAGTATATAAATGTATATATGTATTTGTGTTTCACTGTCATTATTAATGGCAGTGGCATCAATTCTACAACCATCCTTGTCCATCACGCAGAAACCAGAACAGAATTCATATCATGGCATTATTTAAGATCAGAGCAGTCATCAACTTAACAGGGTTTATATGTTGGCTACTTTTTCCAAAAGCACATACAGGTTATAAAACACAAAATTCATAAGCAAAGATCTCTCCAGTGTAAAACCCTTACAAAGGAAAGACTAACTTCATACTCCCCAAAACTGTCGTGTTCTAAAAGTATTTTAAAAAATGCTTAAAGCTAAAGAGATTCTAGACTCAGATATTGCTGTCCAGAGGCGATCACTGAAAATTACAAAAGTATTAACTTTGCTTCAGGGTGACCTGGGAGTGTAGTTCAGAAAGTACTAGAGCAGGATCCTAGTAGGAATGTGTGTGTGGAATCACAGTGAGATTAAAAAAAAAAAAAGTAAATGTATTAAGATTGTAAACTTTTTAACTAGAAAGCTGATGTAAAGACAGAAGTACTGCCAACAGTCTACAAGTTTAGATTTTGTTTTACTCTCTCCTATACCATACCCTCAGTTATAACAGTGTTATAATATATTTTAGAATCTTGTATATTATACAGAGGCATTTTCTTTTTATGGAAGAAACAGTTCTAAATTGAAGGAGGGACATATAGGAGAACCTTTCTCAATGAGGATAGTAAGGCATTACAACAGGTTGCCCAGAAAAGTTGTGATGCACCATCCCTGGAAGAGTTCAAGGCCAGGTCGGATGGGGCTTTGTGCAACCCGCCCTAGTGGGAGGTTCCTTGTCCGTGTCAGCAGGGTTGGAACAAGACAGTCTTTAAAGGTCTCCAAGCCAAACCATCCTGTGATTCCGGGAAAGTGCCAAATGACAGCACATTTCATGCTCTAAAACTTGACACTTTCTGCTAACAGTCCACACAAACAAGGTGCCAAAAAGGTACCTTGAGTACTTTTCTGAATACATGGTTCAGAATATGGTATAAACATAGGGGACTTCAGGGTTGTCAGAAACTGGAACAGACACAACTCCATTTAAGGCTTGATGGAACTGACAAGTATAAGAGAATTTTTAAATCAAAAGCTGGGAAAGAAAGTATACAGCTCTGAACAATCCAGTCACATCTTCTAGTGAAGTCAGCACACTCAAGTAAAGAGCAAGGCTAGAGCTGGTAACAAACCAGTAACAGCAAGCAGCATAACAAACTGAAAGCTTTTTATGCAGTGTGCTTTTTAACAGAGTGAGCAAAAGTATCTGTGCATCTACATGAAGAATTATAAGTTCAAGAAACAGAACCAAGAAAGAATGCCCAGACTTACCAGGAAAGAATCATTCCTATCTTAGGAAAGTAAAACTAACTGGAGGACCAGGAAAAGTCCATGTAAAATTCCAGTCATGAAATAGTTGGCCTACCAAAGGAGTGATGTCATTTCTCAAAGAGTAGTCTCAAATTTATATGGTTTGAGACTGATATGGTTAACTTTTAGACCCAACAGAGCATCTGTGATCTGTTATTTCAACACAAAGCAGAGGAAACACAGCATTAGGACTATATTACTAGCTGACTAAGATGGTGGTAGATACTGTATCACTGAAGATACAAAGTCAGGAAACAATGATATTAGTTTTAGATGTAGTTAACATCTATCTTCAGGGATCACTTCATCAGGAATGCAGAAGAATAAAACCTTGGTTTGGCCTAATTTGTGTACAGGATCTGATTCAAATATTACCACTGAAGAGATGCTGCAGGAGTGAGCAAACCAGAGTTAACATCCTTGAAGAGGGAGCAAAAGCCAAAGATTCTCCACAGTAGTTCATAGTTCCAAAACAGAAGAATAAACATAAAATGGAAGGTAGTTTTAAAAAGTTAAAGAACTGAAAAATTGTCTTTAGACCCATTTAAGAAATGTATTAAAGGAATGCACACAGAAAAAAAGACCAAAGAAGACAGTCCCAATTCATTCTCCCTATCGAAGCTCATGAAGGAACTCATAAAGGTTCCCTGTGCCTTTTTCTATGAGGGATTGTCAGGATTTGTTTCAAATTGAATGACAAAAAAAAGCTGACAGAACAGATGATCATGCAACACCAATAGTTCACTAGACCAGATAATTCTCATACAAAACTTGCAGAAGTTAAGATTCAAGATCTACCTCTCTACTATATAGCATTCCTGGACCAACAGAACTCACACTAAAATTAGATGGGCTTTAACTTGCCTTACTCTCATGTGGAACGTGATTTTTTTTTTCAGTTTGTTACAATTCATGTACAGTGCCTGGAGAGGTGAATCAAATACAGTAAGCTCTTGGAGACTGACTGGAATCTTGACTTAGCTGTTTTCTCTCTCACTGTAATGAGGGTTATTTGTTTGCTTCCTAACAGACCAGTCATGGCTGAATGACAAGGGAAGGGGTGGAGTATTCTCCTAGAAACATTTGGTTGATTCTTCTCTCAAACAGACACAATTGGTAGAGGCCAGGCAACAATTTCCCAGATAATACTCCAACACTGACCACCCTTTTCTTGCACCACAGCTTTACTCAGGCAACTGATGTCACATAGCCACATAAGACCACAAGCCAACTGGCTGTTGCCATCACACAGCTTAGCTTCCTCCTCCTGTCTGGAAAAAGTTCAGCTGGCATGAGATCCCAGCTGGCTCCTTAAGTCTCTGTATCAAAAAATTCTGTTTCTGAGAATCCTTTTCCTGTCAAAGATACTAATGAAAACACTGAACATCCTCTAACACCTGTTTGTGAGATCTTCACTTAACTAGTTGATAGCTTGACCATGGGTAAAACAAGATGTTCACACAAGGGTAGGCTACATCATCTCAAGAACAACAATAATTCCAAGTGTAGGGTAATGCAGCTGAATCTCATAAATGCCTTGTATGCTGGTGCAACACTGATACTTTTTATTTTCAAAACTCTTACCAAGATATCTCTGCTTTTCTTCTTTTCAAGTTCACTGCATATGTACAGTACTTGACGTGGCCAGATGCTATCTGACTCCAGTCCACTGAAAGGAATCTGTGATTAATTCTCAAGAGAAGTAAAGTAGATACTTGCAGCCCCAAGGATTTCATCCCAAAGAGGAGTAGAAGAAATCAGAAGTGTTCACATTCAAGAGGTCTTATAAACAAGCCATTAAAAGAGACTTGACTTTGTCCATCAAAACACCAAAGGCTTCCCTCAAGGCAGTTTGCCCTAAGAATCTGCCCACTCCTCACACCACTGTGAGCTAACAAGATCTATCAAAGGATTAGCCTATTTTCAACAAAGTCATGGTTTTTCTGTCTTTCACACCCCACTTAGGTAAGGCCATAGTCTTTAGACTCAGCTCTATTGCAACTTAATTAACAACAAAAATACTCATTCCAACAGAGGTAACTACAATCTGTTAGCTTATGGATTAGCATTGAAATGTGCATCAGTGGTGTTCAAAAAGGACACCAAGACTGACATTACTGCCATCAAAAAATTGTCTCCACATTCTCCGCCAACACAAATGATCCCAACCCCCAAAGGAGACCAGCAGTGACTTCAGCTCTTACAGTCCGATGACTACATTCCCCTAAAATGATGAATGGAGGTGTTCTTGAGGGCTGACTCAGTGCCTGGCAGCACAAAGAGATGAGTAACTACCTTCGAACCAGTTTTTGTTCTAGCACACATACATCAACAGCACTGCCAAAGACTACAGAAGTGAGAATAACTGCAGTATGAGAATCTCAAAACACTGGTCTCAACTTACCAATAGTCAATGCCAAAGATTTTTTATGTATGCCCAGTGCTCCTGCAGCTATGAAATTAACCATGCCCTCAACTGACAGTTCAGAACTTCATTACCAGTCCCAAAACACTTCTGATCTTCATTAGGCATTGTGTGAGGACAGAAAGATTCAGCAGTGAAAACGTAAATTCATATGGAGCCTCTATTTACATAAGGAGACCCCCCATGCAGATGCTCTGCCATAGAAAGAAAGGAATGTTGATTACTGTTTTGGAATCTCTAGAATGACATAAGTGAATGATTATGATGTTTGAAACCAAGAATATGCATGACAGCTGATCTTCCTCAGAACAATTATTATAAAGTACACACAGGATGGAGTGACAGAGGACAAGAGGGGTGTGATTTTTTTAATCCAGAAAAAACTTGTCCAAGACTTTAATAGCAAAGGAAGAAGAACTCTAACTCACTATTATGAGGAAACTCAAAGAATCAACCTGGCTAATGGGTAAAAAGGTGTTCTGGAGAACAGCTGGACAACAGCTGAGATGAACTACACAGGAGAGGTGCTGTATCCCTGGTATCCTTTGTAAAGATACAGAGCTGACCACTAATTCATCAGCTGTCAGAAGATTTGCTCTATTCAAGAAGTCTGAGCAGAGAAGGGGCATTATCACCTACAGTGGAAAGCTCCTAAAGACAAACACACAAGCACTGCTCTCTCTACACACCCTTAGTTTTATCTAGGCAATTTGCTGCTGCCGCTTTACTGTCCCCATGTCTGACCCTACACATCAGCAGAGCTGAGACTGTGAGGATAGCTACACCAGACTAGCAATTCATGGGGGAACAGAGGGAAGAACACAAACACATGGACTAGGACAGGACAACACATCATAAGACAGACAAATAATCCGTTCTTTTCCCCTTTCAGGTATCAGTAGCAGGGATAGCAGTGTAAGTCCTATTATGAGAAAACGTATTAAATGAGGGTCCTGTGCTCCCTTCACCCCTAGCTGTACTGTGGTCCACAACAGGTAAACAGGAGGATCCCAAATAATTTGGGATTGACTGTGACTGCACCTCATTTGTTTAACATATGTATTAGTAACCTACCTACAGAAACCATAAGAGAATGCAACAGAGCTCACATTTCTTGATTTGTATCTATCTGTCATTTGAAGAGAGGCTTCACTTCAGTATTTAATAGAAAGAATTATCCACAATGAACAAAAGAGATGGTTTAAAATCATGTGCCGCCAATAAATGACATAATCCAGTGAATTTAAACCATCCTTACAAAAATTCTGGCATTCTACAATGTGAAAATAAACCCTAAGTAGAAGGAAAAGCAAAGCTTGCCACCTACTGCCCAGTGACATAATAGTATGCACTAGTATTGTCTATCTCCTTTTAACAGACTGTCTTTTCTTGACACAGAATATATAGAACTGCATCTTCAGTTGTCTTTTTAATACAATAGAAAACACAGAATCAGTACACAGAATATCTGAAAGCAGGGCTTTCCTTTACGCTGCGTATAAAAATCCCTGACAAGCCTGAAACACGATTTATCATAGCATCCAAGCTGATAAAGGATTCCTTTTATTATCCTCCAGCGGTGCTAGTGGCTTTAATAAAGTCTGTCCTCAGCTGCATGGTAAGTTGCAAAGAAAGTACTTTAAACTTAAGAAAATTATTACAAGTAGATAAAGTCTATCAGAAAAGATTTTTTTTTCCTGTACACACCTGAAGGAGATTTTTTTAAGCTACAGATTACATTAGTAACAAAACATGGCTGCAATGAACACTAGTTTATGGCAGATACTTTGTCCCAGAATTTTCATGTCTCAGCAACAGAAACAAAAAAAAAACTTCTTTAAGTTTTCAAGCACAAAAAAAAAATCTCTTCATTAATTAGAATGCTTTAGTGAGCTATTAGTCCAGAGGTATTTATTTTCTTAACATACCATATATAAAATAATTTCTGAATAATAGTAGGTCCTTTGCTTAGTGTAGGAAGTTGCTTAACTGAAAGTCAAGTAGTCATGATTCAACTGGCTCAGTAACTTTTGAGCTCACTGGCAGACTTCTCTTCAGAAACAACATTATGCTGCACACTGCAAATTAGCCAACAGTCCACCTTCCTGTCCTCCAACACTGCTCTCCAAGGCCATATGAGATAATTCAGGGAAAATTTGATACAGTGGAAAATAAACAAGGAATTTACTGCAGAGTCCCTCTAATAGACTACTGGCTGGTTACAAAGTCTCAGTCAATATTTGAACAATAATATCAGAAGAAGATCCTGCTTCCTCCATCTGCCTAGTGTTCTTCACCAGCTACACTCACAGACAAAGCAATATCTGTCTCTCACCAGATACTGATGAACAGTAACACCTAAACTTCAACACAAAACAACATGAGTAACAGACCTCCTTGGTAGCGATTAGATTAATAACTGATGGCACATTGTGTAAAATGATAGTTTTGGATTCCTGGGCAGAATTTATCAAAGCACAAGAATACATGGCATATGCAGGCTTTATGGAGCTTAGGTAAAGTGGAAACTGCTTCTCAGTATGAAAAAGTCTGCTCCTCAGTGAAGCACTCAGACTCTAGCACTGAAGAAAATAAGTTTGAGATGAAGTATGTGTCTCTCAGGGCTCCTAAATCATGAGCAGAACAGGCTATTCATAACAAGAGAAATCAATGAGGCATTTATAATTAATAAGACAGCCCCATTCCTGAAAATACATCTGCCTTTGTCTAAGGCCAGTTGACATCATGTTAATGAAGATGCTTAAGCCATCTAGTTATCTGCTACACTAGCAAAATGCCAAGGCTAAATAAATCCCCTGAAGTGGGGTTCTTTGTGTCTTTGTTATCTATTTAACAAGGTTATTAACAATGAAGTCTCAATAGGGACTACAGGCATTAGGACAATACCACAAGTTATATTAATATACAAGACATACAGATCAGCTAATAGGTGTGACTAATATTATTTTAAAGGGCTGAAGATCAAAAATTAAGTATTTTGATACAAAAAACAAAGGCAGACAAATCTACAAACATTAAGCCTTTTCTCCAAGGTCAATATACCTGGAACAGAGGAAAATGTCCCCAATTCAGTGATCATTTGATCAATACTAAACAGACACCTAGACTTTTTCTAAAGACAGAATATCACTAAATCATAATTTTATATCTGAAATCAGTAATAAACACTATTTTCACCTTGAATTTTCTTCCTTTGAAGGTTAAAGGTACAGATGTATTTTGGCATTAGTTTTCCAGATCAACCTATTGAGAGCTATTCTATAAGCCCTAAAGAAGGAGGGAATGAAAATAGTATGAAAACGATTCCCATTTGTGACAAGGAAAATGGCTGTGTGCAACTTTGTTCTCATTTCAGTCACCTTCTATAATCACACAGTAGCTTGGTTAGAGAAACAAATTGTTACCTTGGTGGGTTACTGTTACCCGTTTGGTTAAAGAGTGAAGTATAAAATTATTGCTTTGGTATCAGAAACATTTGCTAATAGAGAAACCTTTTTAAAAGCAAATTTTCTTAATGCCTAGAAAGGCAGTCTGACACATGACAATAGCAAGACGTCAAACAAAACTTTAACAATACAAATACTCCTTTCTGAAACTGAAAGCACAGTCATGCTTTTTGTGAAACGCTGTGCTCCTTCAGCCCTTGCAAGCCACTGGAAAGAAATTTGTCTGATTGTTTCCCAACATCTCCTGAAATAATTCCTTGATGATAAATGGTAAGAGCTTTGATTGCTGTATAATTAAAAGGATAATAAAAAAGACAACTGGAAAAGCCACTTGGGAAAAGAACATACCCATACAAAGAACATACAACATAGTAACAAAGAACATTGAAAACTCCTCATTAAAGACCTCTTTACACATCCCCATGCAAACACTGAATGGTCAAGCACATGCATTTTAAACTTAGGAAAAAAAAAATCTAAAAATCCTACAGTTTGGACTAGTGGCTTACAGTCCTCTAAGCTCAAAGCATCAGTATAGTTATAGAAGAAATTTTCTTTCATGAAAAACAGTGCCTTGAATGCAAGACAATTATTTCCACACACATGGAATATGCCTAAATTGTTAAATCTCTATTTTGCTGTATTGACATGCAATAGTATGAACATATTCCAATGCCACTCAAAGAAAATAACTTACTGATAAGTTAATTAAAAAGCTGACTTTACCTCATGTAGTGTGTTCAAGTTCCTGGGATTGTGTACATTGAAATTTTGAAAAGAAATGTGCCTTACATGACAATATGGATAATTGATCTGCAAAAACTCTCTTGAAGTTTATTAGGAAGAAATGAATAACCTGATGGATAATGAGGTGCATTGTGGTTCCTTGCAGCAGGTCTTTTGTTGAAAGCACTGAGCAGAGGCATCTCAGAACACACCTCAAATAGCTCACAATGGAAAATTAACTTTCCTTATTCTCCCTGCAGCTGCCTTACATTAGTGAACCTAAAATAAGCCCACCAGGAGTTCATTACATGTTAGAAGTCTATACTGAAGGGACACAGTCATCAGCAAAACCTGCAAACAGACCACCAGTCTTCTATCTCTCTGACATACCAGTGGGCTCAAGAACTGCTGGAAAACCTTCACCTCTGACCACTGGAGTTAAATTTGTATGTCTGTGAAGCAGTAACACCTTAGTGTTGCAAAGCACATGGTACTAATACAATCTCCCAGGATTTAGATCTTCTTTTAGAATAACTGAAACAGCCATGTCCCTGGGAGCTAGGAGAGCAGCACCTAGTAGCCCACAACCTACAGACAAAAGCTCTGAAGCACCACATAACAACCTATGGTTGTACCTTAACAGTGTGGTCATGGCTCCCTCAACACTCCCAAGTACACACTTAGGTGTATCAGCCCCGAGCACACACATACACATGTGCCTAAGAACACAGATGCAATTCTGAGAACAAGAAAAGTCAGATTTAAAATATTAATATGGAATATTTTGCCCAGAATCAGAAGTAATAATTTCCATTACATCATCACTGGAACTATACTTCAGTTGCTTTCATCTCTCCTGTGTAGACCAAGAGAAAAGTCTCCTCTCCTGAAGAAAGAAGGCAGTGTATCATACAAGTTCCTAGCTTCAAGGGGAAGGAGCATCACTGACAGAACGAGAACAATAAATCAACTAAAACTTTCAGAAGTTAAGAAGTCATCACAAACTTTCACTTTCTAGTTTTTAGCTTTGATAAAAGGAGCATGATGAATTTTTTAACCCAGATCTTAGCAAGGTGTTTGACACAGTTGCCTCCTTATGTAAAAATTGATGAAATGTAGATAACTGGATTATTAGTGGGCGCAAAAACTGCCTGTTTGAATAGGTGGGATTCAGTAATACAAAATCCAACTCCCAGGAGGTGAAGTGGTTGACTACTTGTTTACCTTAGAAATCAATACTGGATCAATATTGTTTAAAGACTTCATTGATGAATGAGAGAAGGGGGGGAAAATGCAGTCTCAGCAATTATACAGACTTCCAGTTTGGAGGAGTGGATGTTATACTGGAGGTCTGAGGAATTTTGGCAGGCTGAAGAAACGTGCTCATGAAGTTCAAAGGCAAACACAAACTCCTGCACCTGACACACAGCAACTCTGTGCAAAAGTGTAGATTTGGCACTGAAGTGCCTGGAAAGCAGCTCTGCACAAAGTGGTCTGGGGGTCCTGGTGGACAAGCTGAACATGAGTCAGCAGCATACCCTCATGTGAAGATACCAAATCATATATTGGGCTGCACCAGCAACAGCATAGCCATACAGGTCAAGCAAGTCATTATTCCCTCTATCAGGCACTTGTGAGACTGCATCTCAAATACTGCAACCAGTTAGGGACTCCTCAAACCAAGAGAGATACCAGCACAGTGGTGCAGCTCCAGCAGAGTGCCACTGAGACTGCCAGGGACTACAGCACACAGCATATGGGGAGAAAGATTTCCCAGCTTTAAGGAAAGGCAGCTGAGGAGGACGATATTGAAATATACAATGCCTCTGAGAATTCTCTAGAGGTAAGAAGAATCTGTAGAGGAGACTGAGCCAGATTTCTTAGAGGCATACAGCAGAAAGACAAAGGGTAACAATCAGTGTGCAACAATGGAAATTTCAGCTATATAAGGAAAATACTTGTTCTTCTCCTCAGGGTGGTCAAACACTGCAACAGGAGCCCATAAATATTGGAGATCTCCAACCTTCAATCTTGAAAGCATTCAAAGCTCCACTACACAAAGCCCTGAGCAACCTCTTATATGTGGTCCTACTTCAAGCAGATGGTTGGACCAGACTGCCTCTACTTCCAACCTAAGTTTTTCTATGCTTCTAACACCAACACTACACCGAAGTCCTTCCTTTTTTAAAAAAAGTGTCCCTAGAAAAACTGTGAAGGCCTTTTTGGACAGAAGTCCAATATGGTCAAGAACTTCCATAAAGCATTTTTAAATGGATTTCACTCTTCAATTCAAGTGCAGAGCTTTTGTAAGCTAAAAGTTTCACTTGCTCTGTATGCCTTCAGTACAAAATTCTACCATAATGATGGTGAATATGGATGTCCTCCAGAAATATTCACTTTCACACTAGCTACTAACCTTCAAAAAAACTTTTCTAAAATCTTTTTTTTTTTAAGGCCATCACATGGTCATTCACCCCAAACTACTTTTAGAACCAGAAGTTCTAAGAAATCAATTACATGCAGTCAAAGATACAAAAACGAACTAGTATGCAAGACAGGAAAAAGCCAAAAGAGCAGTCTCTTCTACTTTGCAGTAATCCTCAGCCAAGAGTTTTCACAACACAAAGTCAATCTTTATAGGTTTTAAATAGATAGGTAAATATATAACTTACAATTATATATTATATAAAGGATATATTCAATTTTCAGTTACCACTCTTCTACATTGCTGATATCAGTGAGGTCACAACAGCATGCTCAGATCTTCTCTCAGGCATTTTTTTTCAATCTAAACTCACACTAATATCACATCAATTAAGTTCGGAAAACTCTGGAAAAAATACTCCATCCTTGAACAGAGGGAAAAATCAGCTTTAAAACACAGGTTGATAGGTTTGCTAAAATTAGCAGGCAAGACACCAGCCTGTAATAGCATGGAACTAGACCCAGTGACCCAGGAACACAGGCTTGGAGGGGTCCTCCTAAGAAAGATTTCTGGGTGCATCAGGCACACCAGTAAATCCAAACCTAAAGTCTGTGCATCTACCACTCCTTTGAGGAGTTTTGCTTTGCCCAACATTAAAGTGGACTCTCACATTTCATCAGCTGCCTTCAAAAGAGGGTGAAGGAGCAATGTTGTGACACTTCTGTGTATTACTGAGCTCCAATTGGTTGATGCTGTACTCCTTTTGGTGACCATTTCCAAAACTGTACCAAAAAGGTCCCTTTAAAAAAAAAAGAAAAGAAAAAAAAAGAAAAGAAGTGTTCTGCTCACACAGATGGTAAATGCAGAAAATCAAACTGTTGGAGCTATAACATTGCCAACAAGTGAGAACACGAGATGTGAAAGGAACACCCAGAGTTACTGGAGAGCTATCACAGGAATTTAGGCCCACAAAGCAAGTCTGTTACTGAGATCAGAATTCCCAACAGGTTCCAATAAGAAGCAGATTTTTGTTTCTGAGGCACCATTTGTTTTCAATTACAGCCATCTACACCTTCTGGTAACGTTCTTCTGAGATGAGACCTTGTACCTGATAATATCCATCTTCAGACAAGAGCTATGACAGACTTACTGAAGCCAGGATATTCCAGGAAATTAATCTTTCTCTAGGTTTCCTTCTGTTCAGCACCTTATTCTTCAAAAAAAAAAAAAAAGATATCTGCAAAAAAAATTAATTTCCTGCTTCCCTAAATATCATTGCTACGACGATCCTAAGAAAACAGGCAAGAACATATCTTGATGACAATCTGGAAAAGTTGCATACATAAACAAAGCAGGAAAAAAAATTGACAGAGGATGGCAAAACAGAAGCACTATAGAGGCAAACCTCCTTTAGGAGCTTATTTAGGTGTTAGAGGTTGGGTTCTGCCCTGGCTCTCACCAGTCCTCGACAGCTCTGCATAGCAGCAGTGTCCACATCAGCATACCAACCACACTGGAAACAGATGACTCCACTTTCTAGGAGTGGAAACAAAAAAGGCCATTCCAAAATTATCTGGGCAGACTCACGTAACATACAAGATCACAAGACACCCAAAGAGGAACTGAAACAGGAACTACCCCCTTTACTCTGTGCCGATTGTAGAGACTTGACCTCTGAACGATCTTTGAGCCCTGTAAATTGTCCTAATAGTCATACATAAAAACTACTGCTGGTAATCATTTCAACAGCTGTATCTAAATATCCTCATTCTGCTGCATTTGATATGACTGCTTTGGTTTGTGAAACAGACTATTTCCTCTCCCTCTCCTGCTCCTATGCCTGGCTCCTCTGGAGGTTGTAGGCTCGTTTTCTCATGACTCCAGAAAGCCAGATTTCCATTCTCCCACTCTATTTTTAAGCTGGTTGAAACAGCTTAATCTTCCTGTGATCTCAAAGACCAACAGATCCAGCTACCTGAAAAAGTCTCTTGACAGTTAGAGGATACTCCTTGGGCTGAGAATGGTCACATGAACAACAAAGCCCACATGGGCTAACACTGTGCACAGGTTAGCACTGGAAGCATTCAGAGGCACTTAGGATAGCAGATAACAGATGACTGCTTTTTTTGGTCTGAAGTTGCTTCCTCTGCATCTGGGATGATGTCTCATGCAAACAGGTAGAGATTTTGGTGAAGCATGACATACTGTAGGTACTCTCTAGAAAAACTGTGAGCATCATAGCCCAGCAACAATCATAGTAGCACAGAAGCATATCAGTTTATCATCATCACTTGTCTTAAAAGAGAAAACCTTTATCCCTAGAGATTATTCCAGGAATAATGGAAAATAAGTCTTGTCTAGAGGCCGTCACAAGCCTTCTGAGCAAAGCTTTAGATTATTTGAGAGAAGACAGGTTTTTGCCCTCTTTCTCAGGCACATTTTTTTTCTCTGAAGAGTATTTCACTACCCAATTTGGTCAACTCGCCTTTATCACAACAGAAAGAAAAATTCCTTGAGAATGGTTGTGTGCAGAGGGAGGGAGAAAAAAAGAAAGACATGCAACATACTCTACAGGAATCAGTACTGATAAGACAAGAATTGTCTAGTCTCTTTGTACTCGTGCTGTACACTGCACTTGGTGGGTCTAAGCTGAGACACCAGCTGATGAGGATTAGCAGTCTTGCTGGTTTGGATGGGAAGGAGCAGAAAGAAACCTGATGATTTTACTGCCAATTTCTCCTTCATATTAGTCACTTCAATAACCCTTGCTTCTCTCACACACATGAAACCAGACTCAGAGTACTATGAAATACTAATATTGCGTAGCAATTTCTCTGTCTGTCAAGACTATGGATTACTTGTTTCTAAAGCCCACCCTGATCTACCTTCTACCTTTCTCAAAGAACATACTGTCTTAGGGTTTAGAACTCCAAGGGAATTCAGGTAAATTTCTCTTCCTATTACAAAAGACATACAGCAACCTAGTTGAGCTTGTGGATCCACAGTTAGATGAACAAGGACAACAGTAAAAA
The DNA here is from genome assembly GCA_013396655.1 of Campylorhamphus procurvoides. Classification (NCBI taxonomy): domain Eukaryota; kingdom Metazoa; phylum Chordata; class Aves; order Passeriformes; family Dendrocolaptidae; genus Campylorhamphus; species Campylorhamphus procurvoides. The sequence continues at coordinate 1,183,286 of WBMV01004761.1, forward strand.
GAATTGGAAGGGCTTAAGATGAAAAAAAAATGATAAAGAGATTACAAGACAACATCAAACAACATTGGCAGTGCCCAGTGATCTCTACTCTCAGATCCAGCTTTGCAATTTAGTGGCAGGATGTACTTATGAGTACTCAGGTGCAGAATTCTAATCACACACCACCCTTCCATGTTCATTTTTACAGTTTTGAACACAGGAAAGCACAGTTTATTTCCTAGTCCTGATTATCTTGCTCTGTAGACTAGAAATGAGACAGACTGCACCCTTCTTGCAGCTCTCCAAAAGCAAGGCTTGTTACAGGATAGAAACAGTTTTTGCCATCAATTTCACTTGAAACTGGAAGGATAACAGATACTGCAGACACCTAAAAGTGTTCAGCTTCAACTTCATTGCCACCCTTCTGTGCACTTCCCTACTCCCATACGAAATGCACCCTTGAAAGAAGTTAAGGTCAAACATATCAATAAAAACAACATCACAGAGAAATTTCAGACTCACTTCAGGTGGGTAATGTATTTCCATTACCAAAGACTGGCTAAGTCACCCGCTACTGAAGAGGCAGAGCAAATTCTCCAACAAAGTTTCCTTGCTAGCTATGATGGTTAGATACAATCCTGAACCTCAAACACAAGCCAGCAGAAGTATCCATTGTAGCACAGCCATTCACACTTATTTTAAAACAGAAAACATATTGCAAATAGAGGAAACCAGAACTCAACACAAGTACCCAATTTTACTCTCCTCAGTTACATGTGGTGTTCAAATTCTATGCCAGATTCTATTCTAGGCTAAACTGAAAAAGTCAGTGTAAATTAAGAATAATTCCTCTGAAATTAGTACACCACTGTCATTCTAAGGAAAATAACAGCTGACTGATGTTGTGGGATATTCTGTTCAGGTGAGGAGATCTGGCTCATAAGTAAAACAAGTTTAAAAATTCACTGAAATCTGACAGTTTAAACAAGAAGCTCTTTTTAAAAAGTAAAATCTATCGAAGTATGACTTTGCTGAAAACATTTGCAAGGAGCAAGTTTTTATAAATTAACATACTGGACTTCTTTGAAAGCAAAGAAAACACTTACTGTGGTTGCATTTGCTGAGGTAACCCAACAGGAGGCTTCTGCTTGATGGTGAATGCCACCTGAGTCATAGGGCCAACCTTTGGTGGGACCTGCACCTTCTGAGAGAAAGTCTGCTGGGCAGCCTGCTGGGGTATGGGCCATGGGGGAACAACAGGGCTCCGGCCTCCAGTGGAAGTTGTGTCTTGCATGACTGTATCCTCACAGGAATTACCTTTTGTTCCTGGTTTACACACACAAAGCTGAGGTCGCAGGCACATCCCTCCATTCTGGCACGGTGGTGCACAGTTAGCTAAGAAAAGACATTTTAAAAAGTACCTGTGAAACAAAGCATGAAGGAAAATGCAAACCCTCCCCATCATAAAAAAGGGCATTAATTGTTAGTGTTAATTGGAGCAGAACAGGGCAACACTGCTAAGCTCCATAAAACAAGGTGGTATAGCCTTTACTGCTTTCCTACATAAGACATGCACAACATTAGAACAACTTTGAAAAATACAATGCTGTTGATCTAAAAAATAGGAAATGCATAAGTTAAATCAAGAAATATAGCATTATTTCAACTCTTCCTGTTAGTGATCTTTTGGCACTCTCCTTTCTTCCCAGCATCCTTCCTCCTCATACTTTAACAACCTAAACTACATTCAGTGAAACAATATTAAACAGAGCATAGAATATTATTACTGATCCAGACTTGGATTCATTCTATTACTATTTTAAAATCAGATACCACATACGTAGCTAGAATGAATCCCTACAGTTACACTACAGACCACTGAAATGAGGCAGAGAGGCATGAAGCAATTCAACCTTTCCCTTGCTAAAACCCAAAAGACATTGCCTCCACTGCCACCACCTTAACAGCATAAAAAAGACACATGAACTGTTGCTACAAAGGCATTGCTACACCTCGGGTGGGGATTACATTCTTTGGAGAAACAGACAGGTGCTTGTGATTATCCCAAGCCAGCTTCTATACGTTCTTTGTACTATCAATGAAAAGGGGTCAGATTCTTCAGGAGACAATTCACCTTTGGATAGGATTAATTACACTGCTTTGTGTTGCTCTATCTAGTGACTACAGAGGGAGCCTTAATAATCAGCCTAGACTCAACACCCAGGCCGTAGACCTAGCGAGTGCAGGATCAACTCACGCCAAATGAATAAGAAACGAAAAGCAGTTGCTGATCATATGTACACATAATACTGCAAAAGCATGCCTAATGTGAGGATTTATTTTGGATGCTTAAATTTACAATGCTATTGTATTTTGAGAATGCTAAAATCTAAAATAACAAAGATGGAAAAGCAAATTAATTCTTATATCCAGAGGATAGAGCTTAACTTCAAAATATAACCATCAAAATCATTTCTTCATTAGTCCCATTTAAGATGACATACACTGAAGCATTTATATAAAAATAAGCTGAGCTACCTTTCTTTAACAAAGTATATTTTTAATATTCTTAAAGATCTTTTAACATAGACAAAACGATATGCAAGATTATAAAGTTTTTACTAAAATAGTAAATCATACCTTAAACCCTAACATGGGATTCTGCATCATATTCAGATACACCCAATTGCATAATTTTTATTTTTTTTTTAAGTCAGTCCACAGCCCTGGTCCAAATAAATTAGAGCACTTGGCACTTCATTCAAGTTTTCATATGGACATTTATATATAAAAAAAAATGCACAATGAAAAAACATATTAGGATGGAACTGTGTAAATTTGGGGGACTAGTTTGTCAACTGACAGCACCCTCTGATACAGATGCATCATGGGATACCAACTATATATGGCACCAAAATTGCCCTACAACTTGAACCTGAGTTTTGTATGAGGTTGTTCTTACATATACTTTCCCCTCCATGTGTTGCTTAGAAACTTATCTTCTTTTCAATACTATTTAGCTAGGCTACCTTAATCGCATATTATGCATCTCCCTGGCAACACAAAAGTAATCATTTGCTTACTTATGTTTGTTTACTTTTAAGACTGTATCTAGTCTTTGACTCCTGGAAGATAGAAGACCATTTTCACTGTAAAATTGAGTGGGGATTTGCCACAAGCATATGGTTTGATATATCAGCCAAGTCTTCCTCATGCTTTCTTTCTAAGACTTTGATTTTGCTACAAAGAGTAAAAATTTGCTTATATGCACATTACTGAAATTAATCGTATCTTGGAAAATAGATTGAGGAGCCTAATATTCTAATTAAGTTTAACTGGCTCTGGAGAGACTTTCAAGACAGAACAGTGATCCCCATCATCTGGGTTATCTGTAGAAAACATGCAAAGATGACAGTGAAAGAGTTTGGGCACACTTGGGAGTGCTTAAGAAAAACACCAGATAAAAAATGCTTTAAAAAAATGGTAATAATGCCTTAAGATTTTTATATATTTGTAGATTTCTAATATAGCTGTATAGTTTCTCACACTTGAGGCAGCAACTAACAGTTTCTATATCCCTTTCTCATGGTTTGTGCGACATTCTTGAAATTCTGTTAAACAGCCTTTTCAAGGAAAAAGATTTCAGCAAGGGCATCTTGTCTGGGACACACGCACCTGGAAGACATGACTGTAGTCAAAGCAAGATAGAAGGCCCAAAACCCTTGGAGGGGCTCCAGTGGGGCAATTCTGAGGGTGGTACCAAGGGCAAAAGGTTTTCAGGTTGGATGCACCCATTAGAGATGATAATTAAGTAGTACTATAAATTTGCAAGAACACTATACTGCATGTGCACATATGTACTCCATGCACCAGAAAGCTTTCATTAAAGAACTGCTCCCTGTCTACACTAATACTGTCTCCAAAGCTTTTTCCCCTCAGTTTTAGGCAACAGGACTTTCAAAAGTCCCATTTTTACAACATTAAAGAAACATTCATAGTGAATATGTATTTCTGGGGATTTATGGACATGCACCTGTATTAACCTCTGAGCTTCTCAACAAGTTATTTATAAAACAAAGACTGAATACAGAAGTAAGCTAACAAGACCAACCCAAAAGTCAATATGACAAAATATGTACTCTGCTAGGACAACGATCATGACATATTTCCTCTCAAAAGTGAAATAGCAACCTACCCATACACAAGAGACAACCCTGAAAACCCTTTTTCCTGCAGTTAAGAACCAAAGGCTTCGGAAGCCTAAGACAACTTAAGTCTCTACTTATCAAAGTGCACTTAAGGTTGCAGTGAATTTAAAACAATGAAGCTGAAAACAGAACCTGTTCTTCAGTTACCTCATCTATTTTACCCAAATTGACATGCAGATTCTTACTGACAGCAATGCAAGTCCTGAAAGTTGGTATACATATGACATATACACAAAGCATATGCTCTGCAGGAAAAACTAGCATTAGTCTAACTAATGCTAAGCAAGCATCATGAGATCCAGCAACTCTGTTATAGAAGACAGTTTGCCTCAGATCATATGAAAAATGACAACAGGTTAAAAAAAAAGATCTATTAGATCTTCACAGCAGTGAACCCTTTGACTGAAATCCTTCATTAATATTGTGTAATTGAATATCACAAAACTGATAAAAGATCACATTTTCAGGGAAGAATTAAAATGAAGATTTTAATTTACATAATACAGTAGTTTAGTTTTAAAAATATCCAAGACAGCTTCAGTGTGCCAAATGAATGACCTAATTATTTTGTTTGAAGACAATAATGGCACACAAATGAAAACACCAGTATTTTCCATAAAGCTAAGCTTCCAAAAACTGGAATGTGAAAGTATGAAGTTCAAAACCGAAAAGCAGGCCAGTATACCCCTGTTAAATGCAATTGGCTTGGTCCTATTCAATTCAAGGAGGTCATGATTGGAAATTGAAAATGGATCTTGGGAAAGATGCAAATAACAAGATTAGGTTTAGCGGATCAGATTAAAGTTTCACTTCGTCCGGTCTTCTCCCTCCATTACCACGGTGGATGCTTTAGGACAGGGTGAGACACAGTAAAAGTTTGTATCACTACAGTCTACAAGAATTAGAGGCTCAGAAACCTCCTGAGCCAGAGTGTTACGTTTGTATTTAATAACCCTCAACAGATGTTTCTGTCAGAGGTCCACTGATCTGCTTTTTGAACCTCCTGCCTTCAGCACCCAAAACTTGCTGTGCGAAGGAAGTTGCCTACACTGGAAGGCCAGGCCTAGAAAATATAACCAACCTTCCCTCACTTTCCAAAAGCGTGGTGAAGGAACAAAGATTCTTTCAGGTTGGTTTTTGTGTTTTAAGATCATGCAATCTGTATCTACTAAGAATGAAGCCAGAAAAACCCAAAAGCTCTATCCCAAGATGCTCATCCTTTTCATGCATCTTGCCCTTATTTGCTGCTGCTCACCACTCTCACAGACACAGACTACTAAGGGTTTGAGGTAACCATGTTGAGCCTGGTCTGGTTGTATTTGTAACATTCTTTCAAAAAAATTAAGTATAAATGAACATGACCATTAGGCTTAAACATACCCCTTCCAAAATATGTTATTCTGGGACTGATCTGTACATGCGCACTTTTCAGTCCATGTGTTCGTGTTATTATGGTTAAAGAGTATATAAATATTTGCAAGAGCGAGACCTAAAATAAAAGGTTTATAATAGTTTCAAAAAAAATAAATATTTTAAAACTTATACATATACAGAATGTATTTAATATATTCTAAATTAAGAATAATTTATTATATGAAGTAAAATGTCGTCATGCATGGAAGAAGTTTACCTAAAAATTTCTGTTTTGTCCTTTCCAATGAATCAAAATACAGGTATAACTCACTCCACTTGTCATAAAATAATACTTATATTCAATTAATACTAATTTGTCAATTAAGATCATTACAATCTCATTTCATATGCTAATAATTTATTTTATACTGATTCACAATTAACTTCTTCAAAAGTAACAACTCAAGTTTATTTCCTTGTGTCTCTAGATCATGTTGAGAATTGAAATTCACAAAAAATGTATTTTCAGTGAGAAACTCTCAATAAATAAATTTGAATGTCCCAAAACTTTCCTGCACTCAAGTGTCTAGCCTTTTAGCCTCAGCTCCACCTTCAAGCATCTCCTTTATCAACCAAATGCAGTTGGCTCATACTTAAATGTCCACAAAAATTTTTCTATATAAATTACTATATTTTTTAGCAATTTCTAATACTTTGACAACAATTAAACTAAAACAGTGTTGTAAGTCCTGTTCTATTTCTACCCTAATTTCCACAAGAAATTTATCTTATTTTGATTCCTCTTGGGCACACACAGTCAAGAACCAGTTTAAACAGAATGCACTGACTTCCAACAAATTTCATCACCGTGCACATATCAGCTTCTCCCATAGGAGTGAGTAAATCCTGTCAGGCAAAATACATGGTCAAGGGCAAATAATAGAAAATACAGTAATTGGAAACAGGATTATGGGGCTGTTTCAGATTCCAGACTAAAATGGTTGAGAAATGATACATGCACCAAGTTCACAGAAAAGGGGAAAACCAACACATGGATATGTCTGTGCTTAGAGCAGAAATTTCAAGTTGCTTTACATGCAACTTCGAAATACTGGTAAAGGCATAATCAATACTGTCTTTCTTACTTCATTTATTCAAGACTTCTATTCCTCAAGCACAAAAGGAAATCAAACCAAAGCTCATCTTGGTTGAGTGCTCATTCTAAACAAAAAGTTGTGACACAAAGACACCTTTAACTCCTTCTGTGTTGAAAGACAGAGTGATGATCCCCCACCGATTCCAGAAGAAAAGCAGTGAAGCACTTTCTTTGGAAAGCAACAAGCTGTGGGTTCTGAAAGGAAAGAAAATTCATTTCCCCCAGAAAAATCTGAATACAGTGCTGACATCCTGGAGAAGAGTAATGTTTCTAAGAAATTCCTGTTGTCTGAATTACCCTACTGATTAGCTCACCATTTAATTTTACACTTCTATTCTGGATACCATTTTAAGTCTTAAATCATCGTCAGGGCTGAGGATGCAATACTGGAGTCTAGAAAACCAAAATCTAATTGAAGGAACATTTGGTGCTTACCATCTGATGCTTTTCTGGGGATCTAGTTCTCTAAGCATCTCGCTCCAAAAATTTTCAAAAGTTGAATTTTACCAGAAATATACCCAAGAATTCTAAACATTCATGGATAATGGGAGATACAGGAATTTGTAACCAAGTGTGATAAAACCATGCTGTAAAAGAAGTTGAAATTACTTAAATAATCCTAAGAAATTACATTAACTGCAGAAAACATGTATGACCTCTACACTACTAATGGAGGAAGTATTGCAACCATCTGTGCCTTCCTACACAGGAACTTTGTTTTTAGCATATATGATCTTAAGGAATTCTTTCCCTAAATATACTTCAAATGAAAGCATGTGTTAGAATTCTTTGCTGGTCCACTTCAAAACATGAGATTCATTCCCATACTGGCATGTAAACATGACCTCCAAGAAGGAAAAAACAATGCTTTTGGCATACACATTCCTTTTTAAACAAACAAACAAAAAACAGTTTCTTAACCCAATTACAACATAGCACACTTTATTAATATTATTTTCTATGTATCTTCATAGTATGACCTCCAAATGCCAAGATTTATCAGAATTTAATAGCAACTATACTCAAATATTTCAAAAGCCTAACTTCAGCAAAAGATGCATTATTTTATCAGTCATAAAAATATAACATGCTCTTTGATACTTGGCATTTTCATTCATGTGTTTACTGGAGTTCATACTGTATAAATACATAAGACTGTACAATCTGAAAGATATTTTAAAGTGTTTAATTATATGAGATTACAATTATACTTATTCTGACAATACAAACGTTTCACATGCTATAGATCCTTGTATCATTTCAGTGTCAAAAAAAAAATCATTTACTATAGAATGGACTAGGCCAAGGAAACTAGCAGATTCTCATGTTACACTCTCTTCTTGCTGCTAGAGTGGTTAACACTCCAGCCTGCAATCCTTTCAGTTGTCTTAACATTTCTCATTACAGTGCCTACTCATTTTATTACAAAATACTTCATAATAAATATGTAGGAAACTGAACAAACTGAGAGAAACTCAGTAAAGACACAACTGGAAATATTTAACTGGATGCAGGATTCAGACAACTGAAGTCATACAAAAAAAAAAAAAAGACTTGAGAAAAGACTATTAATCATAACAGAGTAAGTAAAATGTTAAGCACAATAAAGTTTTTCCTAAATTCAACCAACTCTCAACAAGAGTTCACCATTTAGTTGAGCTTCACTGAAAATCCAGGCCCAAACTGCTGCCTAGAGGCAAAAAAAATTGATATGATTTATGAAAAAAGCAAATCTTGCCATAGGACACAAAACAATTCCACTCTATCAGGAGCCAGCTCTCCAAAACTCCAGTTTATGCAGAGATTACTATCTACACTTCACAAAAAAAGTACATGTCCAAGCAGACCTATTTTTAGCTCTGTATTTAAATGAACATCTTGCCTTGCTAACATGTAAAATCATTGTTCCCCTTCCCTGTGCAGTCATAAATGCAGAGATGTTAAAGGTTTGCTTTCTTTCTACACTCAGTGAGGAGGCTTTGTTTTCTAGGAATCAATTAGGCTACGCAAATCAAGTACAGGTGTTTTTAAAGGTAGAACAAAAAAAACCCTAAAGCAAGAAGTCTGAAACCCAGTTCAGCATCAGTCCATGTTAGTTACAGAACATGGACTGACTTGACAACCTGAACCACTGATAATCTGCCAACACCCAGTACTGCAGAGTTTTGAACTAGGAGAAGTTTAGGGAAATGTGCCCCTCTTTATTCACCCTCCACAAATCCTATACCTCCCAGGCAATCCAAGCTTCCTTCAAGGCAGGATCAGTTGGAACAAGCAGCCCTTCATGGTGAATGCTGCAAAGAAGGGTGTCCTTGGAGGTGCTGCACTCAGCTTCTTCTCAAGGCCCCACAGAGAGCAGAACCTCACCCCTCACTAAAGCCCTGCTTTCCCAAAAGTTGGTAGGCTTGCTTACCCTGTACACACAGCCACTTTGCCCTGCTCTCTCACCTTGCAGGAGAGGGGAGCATGCCCCACTTCCAGCTCTTCCCTTCTCCACACTCAGGAAGACCAGCCATACAGAAGAGAGGGTAAGACTAGTACTGTAAGTATCACAGTATCACTTCACTGTCAATACATCATTTTGTTCCTGCACACATGCAAAACCAGAAGAGTGCACCAAGGGATGAACTACAGCTTCCCCTGGCATCTACACAGCTTTCTACTCCACTTCCAAGTTACACACTGAAAACAAACAGCCAACAAACCTGAAACAGGGAAAACCCCAAACTCAGTGTTTCTGGATTCTTTCTGATTCTGTATTAAGAAAGAGAGTTCAGGTCTTTTTATTCACTACAGATTTACCACTTTACTACATAAAAAAAAAGACAACATAACACTAACTGCTGCCATGAGATGAACAAGTTCACTATTGATCTGTCATCCATTTCAGTATGGGGGCACAGCACCTTGAGAAGTTTCTTTAAGGTTCTTTTGTCTTAATTCTGAACGCACTTGTAGTATTTGTAGGAAACAGAGACTATGTATCATTATAAGCTTCTTTCCAGTAAAGTCCCAAGTGTCTCACAAAGAAAGTTTCTGGGTAGAGTACGTTTCACCTCATACTAATTGTGGACTTCATTTTACTCACTGAAATGAGGGAATGGCACATGGCATGGTCACGTGTACCACAAGCAGCAGCTAACAGCTCCCCCATCTTCTCACAGCCCTTTTACTGCCTCTTCTCACAGGAGGGAGGATGGCTACAATCAATGACCAGGAGATGGACACTGCTCAGAATGCACATAACTGCTAATTTGGGTCAGATCTTCTCTGGAGGCATATCTTACCAATCATCCTTATTGAGGTTTGGCTTGTGTTGTGGGGCCACCTTTAGATGCATGCACCCTATTGCTTCTAGATGCAAACAAAAAAAAAAGTATGTTTAAATAACAAAAAGCTAAACTCAAAACATGAACACTCCAAAAAAGCACATAATGTATTTCAATCTCATACTGGCATTCATTCCTTGAGACCAGAGCACACCTTGACCAAAATAAAACACTAAGCCCTGAAACACACATACCATGGGCTTCAGGTCATAAAATCAAAGGTTTTGTTTATAGATCAGCTCCTGTTAGACAAGGACTACAAGAATTTGGACCCTGTCATACCATCTTCTTCCCAAGGGCAGTAAGTGAAAAATAGGACAGAGCAGAAATACCACTGAATGCCAACAAGAGCTTTCCCACTACAAAAGTCCATCTATTCCCTGTATATGAAATTCAAACATTTTCTTTACATGCTACAGTAACAAGCACAGCAGAGGAAAAACCAAGCTCCTCAAGTAATGGCTTTCAGTGTTTCAATTTTGAATTGTATAAAAACCTCACCAAAATCAGATTAAAAAGGACTAATGTATAGGTCAGTTACATGAGGTCAAAGTAGCTATGCCTCTTTAAACTGAGGCATTTAATTTTGATTTAGACATAATCTGAAGGAGATTAATACTGTTTTTACTGAGATGATAGTCTTAGAATGAGGAGAAATAACATTTGGGACAGCATGATGTAGTTAGGCTTTGTATACATAGTGTAAATAAACAGAACTTGGTAAAACTTAAAGCCACAAAATTGATTAAGCACAAGCCTCAGGAACTGCTTATTACCAGAAAACCTCCAAGAAGTACAGCTGCAAACATTTGAAGTATGCAGTTCCCTGGATCAGAAGCACACCTCTCCTGGATACCAACATTTCTAAGAGCTGAACTGAAGACAGAAAAAGAGCAGATTCTGAGCAACCAGTAATAAAATACTTAGTAATATAGACTTTTATGTCTAAACTGGACCATGTATGCCTCCAAGCTTCCAGGTCTGGAGGATCCTAAAACTGTATCAGATCAAGATCTAAGCGTGCAATCTTTCCCTAACCTTCCCCAAGAAATTCAAGACCACAAGATAGAAGCAACCTAGGACATAATCTATCCAGGTCTTGGACAACTGGGGATCTAGAACTACTGGTCACACTGTGAAGTGCCCATGTCCTGAAGGAGAAACAAAGCTGCAGCATGCTAACTCATCCAAAGCAAGAACTATAGCTCTGGAAGCTTAGGAATCAGATGGCTCACATTAAACAGAACACAAGCAGAGGCCATGCAGATGCAGAAACTGAACAAAGGGGACTCTTCCTCTGGGCAAGTATTCACACAAGTTTCCAGTCTCCTGCTTTTACAGGAGCAAGAATCTACAGTTGTATATTTTCTTATTCTGAAAAATAAATTAAACCTCTATAGCGTGTTTATTTTAATGTTAAGTCAGAAAGTATTTTAAAAGAGAAGAGAATTAGCATGATAATCTTTCAACACAAAAAAAAAAAAAGACAACAGACTGTTTTTCTTATTTTCCAAGGTGCCCAAACACATGACAGACAAGAAAAGTTAACCCTCAAACTCACAGAATTCAATCCAGTTCCAACACCAAAATCATCCGCTTATGCCCATGCATAACACCCTCAGCTAAGCAAGACAGAAGACCCTCTTTATCTTAATTGACAATGATGGCGTCCATGAATTCTACATCTACACAGACAGCAATTCACCTCCCTGTAGGAAATTTCCTCTAAACATCATCCTGCAAAATCCAGCACCTCACCTGTTTGCCCTATGAGCCTTTCTTACACCTCTGCAATAAGGAGCTCATGTATCAGTACTCCATCAACAACAGCCAGCTCTCTCCTTCCCGCTTTTTTAACCATCCAGTTTACAGTGAGAACACTCTCAAACAATTGATATTAATACTCCAGACAAAACATATTACACATTTTAGAAGGGGTCTACTACTACAATAAGGTAGTTCTTTTCATTTATATTTTAAGATATAAGATCCTACAAACAATAGGTAACTTTTTCCTTAACTTCCCAACATAAAAGACAGTTCCTTGTAACCATTAGGAAAACAAAACCAGAAGAAACAGAAGGAAGTAGCTTTAACTCATAGAAATTTAGTAGCAAGCAACAAAGTAGGAGGCAGCAGATTTCAATAGCATGAACATGCAGTTGGGTGGCAGGAACTAAGTCCCAGTGTAGGCCTTCCCAACAGCTGTTATAACTTGTCCAAGGCCACATTTAACCTATGGTTCAATTTCCATAAACAAAATAAATAACAAAAACCCCACACTCCAAGTTTTACTTGCCTTACAGCCATATTAAAGAGCTAATTAATGTTTCTATAATGCTGTTATGCAACAAGTACTAACAAAACATGGTGTCTCCAGCCTTGGTGGTATCTTATTACTGCACTTACACAGATTGTAACCTATGATAACTATGACTGGAAGACAATCTTTGTCATAAACCCTTTCACGTGCTTCTAACTTTCCAAGGTGTTTACTGCTGTAGTTCAGTTCTTCCCACCTTTGTCTTGACCCAAAGGTGGATGTTCTGAAAGCTTCAAAAAGGTTGATTTTGACTGCTAGACATAATTCTCCCAGCATAAAGCAATTCTGAATACTTTTAACACTGAGCAGTATGATTTCACCTTTTTAATTAGAATGATGCAGTTCTTCATAACTGAAGTCACACCAAGTTTGAAAAAAAAGTTAAAACTTAAGATAAAACTTGAGAATGTAAAACTGAAATATTACGCACAGAGCTGGGAAAACCCTATATGTCTAAACTGGATATGCTGGCACTCTCATACAGTTTACAGGAAGACAGAAGCTCACCTTCTGAGGACTGTCAGGCTTCCAAGAGAACATGAATAACCATAAACACAACAGGCAGTTCAGCTTCACGCTAAAATTTAGGAAAAGGACTTGAAAAGCCCACTTCCCTCCTCCATACAGATGCTGCCCTCTGACCTGCACAGAAACATTTCAAATATCCCCCGTTGCTACCACTGCTCCCAGCCAGACTGTCACCCACCTGGGATAGAAGCCACCTGAGGGAATGGTAGCCTCAGCCATAGGCTCACGTGTGAGAAAATAGGGCCAGCAAACACCACCATGTAAGAGAAATGGAATGGGAAGCAGCCCAGGCTGCAAGACCATACCTCTTCCCTTCACGCCCTCCGTCTGTGGGTTACAGGGAGGCTTATTCACACAGGTGCAGCAGAGCAGAAACACATGCTGCTTGTTCCAGCCTGGGATTACACCTGAGCTAATAAACCTTGTTGATCAGAGTTGGCTCTCAGCACTCCAGTTCTGGAAGCACGATGCGGACAAATGGAAGTTGGCTCTGGAAAGAGCCAGTATAGGTCTGGGGTTTATTAGCTCAGGCTTTGCACCGTGCAACAGAATAAAATCTGACCCTAGAGACCAAATAGCTTATTAGAGTGATACTGAGCCTGAGCTAATAAACCCTGACAGATCCAAACTGACTTTGCATCAAGTCAGCTCAGGTGTGCTGGCATCTGTGGCACAATTAATTACTATTGCAATAATCCACTCAAAACAGACAGACTGCACTATCTGAATTTTAAAAATGCTTATTTTTACACAAAACAAAAGGGGTTAACTGTTGTTCAGTTATAGGATTTCTGGTCCTCTGAAAGGAACATCAGCAGCTTCCAGAAAAGGTGGTATCTGGCTTTTATGACCGTGAGACTAATCTTCCATAGCTAAATCAAGTCAATGCTATCTCATGGCTTGCCTAAGTTACAAAACAGACAACTTTAGTACACTTAGTGCTTCCTCTGGCCTGCCAAGAGTGGGGTGAAACTGAGAAGATCCAAGCCAAGTGTATTATACCACTGCTAGGAGGTATTAGAGTAGCATCAGAGGACATAGCAAAAATATTTAATGCTAAGGCGAGCCTAATATCAGAGGCTCAAAAAGAGAAAGAAAGGTCAAGGAGAAAATGTCCCCCACCTTTCTTTTAACTCTTTCTCTGCTGCTCCATTACTCCAGAAACTATATGAATGAACCAAGCAATTCATGGTTTTAAATTAAATTCTATGTAGTTATCCCATAAAAATCCAATTGCCTGACTTGGTCTTTATTGAAGACTCTAAAAATAAATTAAAAAAAAGACAAAAAAGAACAGTTGAACAACAATCAGAAAAATGAAAAAGACAAAACAAAGGACTGAAAGCAAAGAAAACTACTTAATTTACAAACAAAAGTAAAAGGATAGACTGAAGTTATCCGGAAATAAAAGAAGACAGAGAAAGAACCACAAAAAGCAACATTGTTTGGGTTTTGTTCAAAATAGTGACAATAAAATTGTATGACAATAGCATAGCAGTTGAAATACAGTTTTTCACTTCATCTCCTGAAATTACCAAGAGATTTTTTTCACTTTGATTAGGATTTCAGCTAAGGTAGCTGTTTAATAAGCTCTGCAATCAGCCTCAAAATACCACTGTAAGCTGAAGGAAATCATTTTAGTACTTGTAAGGTGTTAAGCAAAAAAGGTGACTGACCTAACACAGCAGCATGCATTTTGAGTTGAAAATGTTAATTTAGAAGAGTATCTTAAATACATTCTAAGTTGGTCAGGGAAATTGTGAAGTTTTTTCTTTAACTACTGTAATAAAGTCTTTGCTTCTTAGCAACAGGTCCACGCAGGTCAAAGGTACTTGACCTTACTCAGGATTACAAAAGTGATTGCTTTCTATTGTGAAAAATCCCACACAGGGACAAAAGCCACCAAAAAAAAAAAAAAAAGGCAGCAAACCAGCATTTCCATATTTAAAGCATTTACTCCAACTCTGTCAAGGACTAAAGCCTGTCCTGCTGAATTAGAGCCATGTCGCGAGATCTGCTCAATCTCGCCGATATCCAAAGGAGTTTCCTGAAGAAGTATGCCACTCCAGTCTTTCCTGACCTCATTATTCCACGTTACTCCACTTCAGCTACTTGCAGTCATTCCAAATCTTGCCTACATTAGCAGAAATTCTTCCACATTAGAAGGGACAACCTGAGTATAACAGCATTGACTCTATCAGTGTTATTTGATGCACATATTTTGTGTTTCTAGTTATCAAGGTAAAGGTACATCCCTCATCAGGACCTTCTCCAAACCTACTCCTTTTGCCTTGTTCTATGCTTCAAGAATTCCATACTCTAAGCACAGGATCATCACATGAGCTGATGGTGAAGGGACAGTGTGGGTCTCCACTTGTGCTTCTCTGGTAGATTCTTTATCCTGTTAAGTCCCTCATTCAAAAAACTCCTAAAACCCCACGCA